>LKNJ01001203.1:0-14044 GCA_002120245.1 Maccullochella peelii | reverse complement strand
GTATATATGTGTGTATGTGTGTGTGTATGTATGTGTATATATGTGTGTGTGTGTGTGTATATATGTGTGTATGTATGTGTATATATGTGTGTGTGTGTGTGTGTGTGTGTATGTGTGTATGTGTGTATGTGTATATATGTGTGTATGTGTGTGTATGTGTATATATATGTATGTGTATATATATATATGTGTGTGTATGTGTATATATGTATGTGTATATATATGTATGTGTGTATATGTGTGTGTATGTGTATATGTGTGTGTATGTGTATATGTATGTGTGTATATGTGTATATGTATATATGTATGTGTGTATGTGTATATATGTATATATATATGTGTGTGTATATATATGTGTATATGTATATATTCTTTTTATTCTTTCAGAGTGCTGGAAGGTTAATGCGGGCCATATTTGAGATTGTCCTCAACAGGGGCTGGGCTCAACTGACAGACAAGACCATGAACCTTTGCAAGATGATTGACAAGAGAATGTAAGTCTGCAACTCTTTCCCCTCCAAAATAGCCTACGCTGCGTTTTGTTTGCCAAGGCAGGCCGCTGATATTCTGTATCCCTGTTCTCCACAGGTGGCAGTCGATGTCTCCGCTGCGACAGTTCAAGAAGCTGCCAGAGGAAGTGATCAAGAAGATTGAGAAGAAAAACTTCCCCTTTGAGCGTCTCTATGACCTCAACCACAATGAGATTGGTGAGTATTCCTCTCCCACAGCATGCTCGCTGAATTCCCTCCTCAGCCTGGAGAGTAATCAGAAGTCATATGTTTCATTTTTCAGGTGAGCTGATCCGAATGCCAAAAATGGGGAAGACCATCCACAAATACGTCCACCAGTTCCCCAAACTGGACCTGGCTGTCCATCTGCAGCCCATCACCCGCTCTACACTGAAAGTGGAGCTCACCATCACGCCTGACTTCCAGTGGGATGACAAGGTCAATAGTTAGACCCGCGATGTGCTGCACCTAAACTGTCTCCGTTTCTCGGCCTCTTGACACACTTTCATTTTCCCACTTAGATTCATGCATCATCTGAGGCTTTCTGGATCCTGGTCGAGGATGTGGACAGCGAGGTCATCCTCCACCACGAGTACTTCCTGCTCAAAGCCAAGTACGCCCAGGACGAACACCTTGTGACTTTCTTTGTCCCAGTGTTTGAGCCTCTGCCGCCGCAGTACTTCATCCGCGTGGTCTCAGACCGATGGCTCTGTAAGTTAATTGATTGCAACGTGTGTTACAGAATTCACATGATGTATCTGTAAGCATTTTAGCTAACTGCTTTACTTTTTCTGCCTCTTTGCAGCCTGTGAGACTCAGCTCCCGGTATCCTTCCGTCACCTGATCCTACCAGAGAAGTACCCCCCACCTACTGAGCTGCTGGACCTGCAGCCGCTGCCCGTCACTGCTCTCAGGAACTCTGCCTTTGAGGCACTCTACCAGAACAAGTTCCCCTTCTTCAACCCCATTCAGACACAAGGTACAGAACGAGAAGTGCACTCTGCTAGTCTGTACTTAATGATACATTTCCATCATCATTTAATCAAAAGATAGCTTTCCACCTGGGTGTTTCCATGTTCGGTTCTTCAGGTGAAAGAGTGCTCAGAGGCTCACTGTCTATTCACATTGTTTGTTTGACGTAGCTGTATTGTTTCTGTCCCTCCAGTGTTCAACGCGGTGTACAACAGTGATGACAATGTGTTTGTGGGAGCTCCCACCGGCAGTGGAAAGACAATCTGTGCTGAATTTGCTATTCTGAGGATGCTGCTGCACAACGCAGAAGGTCGCTGTGTCTACATAACCCCAATGGAAGCACTGGCTGAACAGGTATGAAGTCGTTCGGAAATCAGAAGTGCGCTTATATCAAAACTTGCATTGCTTACTTTTCCCATCTAACATAGTTAATAATTCCGTAAATCTTTGTCTCTCAGGTGTTTGTCGACTGGCACCAGAAGTTCCAGGACATCCTGAACAAAAAGGTGGTGCTGCTGACGGGAGAAACCAGCACAGATCTGAAGCTCTTGGGAAAAGGTGACATTATTGTCAGTACCCCCGACAAATGGGACATCCTGTCTCGTCGCTGGAAACAGAGGAAGAATGTCCAGAACGTCAGCCTTTTCGTTGTGGATGAGACACACCTCATTGGAGGAGAAAATGGAGTAAGAAAACAATACACATTAAAGTGTGTACTGTAATAGTAATTTGTAGAATGTGCACCATGTTAATGTCCCTTGTTTCTTTTCATTAGCCTGTGTTAGAGGTCATCTGCTCCAGGATGAGGTACATCTCCTCTCAGATTGAGCGTCCCATCCGCATTGTGGCCCTCAGCTCGTCTTTGTCCAACGCCAAAGACGTGGCCCACTGGCTGGGCTGCAGCACCACGGCCACATTCAACTTCCACCCCAACGTCAGACCTGTGCCTCTGGAGCTGCACATCCAGGTGTGTAAACTGTGTGCTAGTCAGCAAAAACAGGGTTTCATCATTTCTAAAAATACAAATGTTTCAGATACACAAACGTGCAGACAGCCAAGAAGACGCCAATTCCTGTCCAGTTCCTGATTTGCTGTTATCTTTTCTGGCCTGTTTAGGGCTTCAATGTGAGTCACACTCAGACTCGCCTGCTGTCCATGGCTAAGCCAGTATATCACGCCATCATGAAGCACTCTCCCTCCAAGCCGGCTGTGGTGTTCGTCCCGTCCCGCAGACAGACTCGCCTCACAGCCATCGACATCCTCACTTTCTGTGCTGCCGATGTGGTTCCCCAGAGGTCAGTCACTACAGGCGAGATCATGCCTGTAGATGAGGAATAGTCTGCGATGGTGCTGATGTTGCCATTACGTCTTGACACTGTGGATGGAAAATAAGTGTTTGTCTCTCCGTAGGTTCTTGCATTGCACTGAGAAAGACCTTGCTCCCTTCCTGAACAAAATAAACGACTCAACTCTGAAAGAGACTCTGGCCAACGGCGTGGGCTACCTGCACGAGGGCCTGTCTGCAACTGAACGCAAAATAGTGGAGCAGCTCTTCAACTCCGGTACGACTCACTCCTGCTCTGCACTTTCATCTTGGTCTATGTAGGTTTAGGACTAAATCAGTATTTTTGGCATCTTTGGTTCTTCTCCTTTTACAGGTGCCGTTCAGGTGGTGGTGTCCTCTCGTTCACTCTGCTGGGGCATCAACATCTCAGCACACCTCGTCATTGTCATGGACACCCAGTATTACAATGGCAAAATCCACGCGTAAGGCCTCCACTAGTATGATGCTCCCATTAAGGTGTGTACTGTAAATAATATGTATTGTGCTAGTGACATTCTCCTCCTGTTTTCCCTCATTCCTCTCAGATATGTGGACTATCCCATATATGACGTCCTCCAAATGGTGGGCAAGGCTAACAGACCCATGCTGGATGATGAGGGACGCTGTGTCATCATGTGTCAGGGCTCCAAGAAGGTAGAAGACCTCTGCTGTTGCTGTCTTGTTTGGTTTTGAAAACAGTGACTTGGACTAAAGCAGACTGTACGAGAGTAAGAACGAACCGTTTCTTTTACTTTTTTTGATAGGACTTCTTCAAGAAGTTCCTGTACGAGCCGCTCCCGGTGGAGTCTCACTTGGACCACTGCCTCCATGACCACTTCAATGCTGAGATCGTCACCAAGACCGTGGAGAACAAGCAGGACGCCGTGGACTACCTGACGTGGACATTCCTCTACCGCCGTATGACCCAAAATCCCAACTACTACAACCTGCAAGGCGAGTCTCATCCTGTTGGTTTTAAAAGAGAGAATAAATATGGTTTCACCTGCTGTAAATGACTCTTAATAAGGTCTATTGTTTAGGTAGCCACTTACTGTGGGCTTTTATTTTGGTAGTGCCCCCCTTTTGCATTATGGGGATTTTATTTTGGCTCCTTCTACCGGAAGAATAGGATAGCGCTACGGAGAGTTAATTAATCGACGTGAGGACAAAAAAAGGGAAAGTCGAGCGATGTTACTCGGTAACGGAGAGCCTTTTGATTTAATAATTAAGCACCCAGCTGGAACGGGAACAAGGTATCGTGTGATTGATTTTGTTTATGATGATATACAGTGATATGTGATTCAACTGTGATGGAGTGTTTGAACGTATTGCTAGCGTAATAGTCATGCTGACATTAGCTTCGGACATCTAGGCTTAAGTGGATAGCTATAACGTCACGGTAATGCTAGCTTTCTACCCCCTTTTATAAGAGTGTACCGTGTTTACATGTCAGTAATATTTTGATCAATACCCATGCGTGATGTCTGTGATGCTTGCATTTTGTAAGAGCTCATTTTATGTTATTTGTCTGTTCCGTAGTTCTTATGGTGTTTTATGAAGAAAGGGAAAGGAAAGTACATTTGTGTTCAAAATTGACTGACGGCTGAACATAAATAAGTGCTTCTTGAAACATCAGTACGCTTCACCATTGCCTGGCTGGGGTTCGCTACACCTGCACTGGATCAGATGTTGGGAACAACCTATAAATGTCAAGTTCTGTGTTTTACCTTGTCAGGCATGTCCCATCGTCACCTGTCAGACCACCTGTCTGAGCTGGTGGAACACACGCTACATGACCTGGAGCAGTCCAAGTGCATCAGCATAGAGGATGAGATGGATGTAGCACCACTCAATTTGGGCATGATTGCTGCCTACTACTACATCAACTACACCACCATCGGTTTGTGCCAATACACTGTTCTATCACATTCTCTGAAAATCTTGTCAAGCCTGTCGTAGATCCTTTATGTATGAAAAAATGGGTTAAATTCACACATAACTGACTTGGTGTCTGGTTGTGTTTGGCAGAGCTGTTCAGCATGTCCCTGAATGCCAAGACAAAGATCCGTGGGTTAATTGAGATCATCTCCAATGCTGCCGAGTACAAGAACATTCCCATTCGACATCACGAGGATGCACTTCTCCGACAGGTAAACAAACGGCACTCACAATTTTTGCTAATTGCAATAACATTAACACTTCTCTACCAAGTCGGTACGTTGAACTTATTGTGCTGGAACTTATTTTCGTATTTCAGTTGGCACAGAAAGTGCCCCACAAACTGAACAACCCTAAGTTCAACGATCCCCATGTGAAGACCAACCTGCTGCTGCAAGCCCACCTCTCCAGGATGCAGCTGAGTGCTGAGCTGCAGTCGGACACAGAGGAGATCCTGAGCAAGGTACAGATTAACAGTGATTTTGGCCCTGAGTGGGAATAAACTGTCAGATTTCTGCATTGGATTCCCACGTGTATATGTAACCCACATGTTGTGTTTGTAGGCGGTTCGTCTGATCCAGGCCTGTGTTGATGTGCTGTCCAGTAATGGCTGGCTGAGTCCTGCACTGGCAGCTATGGAGCTGGCCCAGATGGTCACCCAGGCCATGTGGTCTAAGGACTCGTACCTCAAACAGCTGCCCTTCTTCACCTCAGAGCACATCAAGCGCTGCACAGATAAGGTACATCAGTGTTTTCTTGTTGTACTAAATGCACTTAAATCGAACTCTTGCCTCAGTGCAGGTGTACATGGATCATCTTATCTCTGCTCTTTTTTCATCAGGGTGTGGAGAGTATCTTTGACATCATGGAGATGGAGGATGAAGACAGAACTGCCCTGCTGCAGCTCTCAGACGTCCAGATGGCCGATGTGGCTCGCTTCTGCAACCGCTACCCCAACATTGAGCTGTCGTACGAAGTGGCAGAAAAGGACAACATCAAGAGGTTTGCATGGGTTCTGTCAGCAGCATTGTATCAGTAATGTGTGAATGAAAACATGAAGTCAAATGTTGTAACTGAAGAAATACTAAAGTTAAACAGCTGCTTGACAAAGACAATGATGTCTATTTTTAATCACACATTGTTATTTCTGGTGAATGTTGATGTATGTTTCCATGTTTGTTCACAGTGGCAGTCCAGTTCTGGTTCAGGTTCAGTTGGAGAGAGAGGAGGAGGTGACTGGGCCTGTCATTGCACCACTCTTCCCCCAGGTGAATCCCATGTGTTTTTTTTTTTTTTGCATTTCCATATCTCTAAAATAATTTCCTCATTGGCCTGTAAGGACTGTTTTGTAAATATTTTTCACGGTTACAGAAACGTGAGGAGGGCTGGTGGGTGGTGATCGGAGACCCCAAGTCTAACAGCCTCATCTCCATCAAGAGGCTGACTCTTCAGCAGAAAGCAAAGGTGAGTCAGAGTCATCCACTGCATATATTCTATGACCAAAAATCCTCTTTAAACCAACAGAGGCCTCATTTTGTTTATCCCTTACGTCCTCCCTCTGCAGGTCAAGCTGGACTTTGTTGCACCAGCGATGGGCGTTCATAACTACACCCTGTACTTCATGAGTGACGCGTACATGGGTTGTGACCAGGAATACAAGTTCAGCGCGGATGTGAAGGAGGCCGACAGCGAAGGAGACAGTGACTCAGACTAATCAGTAACTTGATTATTGCAGTCTCCCACATTTTGTTTTATATGGAGAGGGATCTGTTTTTGGTTTGTTTTTTTACTGTAGATATTCAACCTGATTCATGTCCCTTGACTTTGTCTGTAAGCATGCCATTATCATCTCTGCTCTTGTGAAAATAACTTTTCATTTTATTAAGTACAGACGTTTCTCAGTTTAAATCACCTGAATGATGTAAACCAGTCCAGAATTATAGTGTACAGGGTCTGTTTACAGTCAGTGTAATCAGACACATGACAAACTCTCACTCTTGTAACTAACAATCGCCACTGAAACCCCAATCTGGGTTCTGAGTGTATTAAGTATATCAAACCTTGTACTTGTTGATTTACAGTCAGTTTTCAAGTCAGACTGACATTTGATAAACCATTTAAAGATAAAAACAAACAAAACCTATTAATCGAGTCTGCCCTATGAAGTTAGTGATGGTATGCTCTTATTCCAGATTGGGTCGTAATACTTAAAAGTGTCCAGTTATATTTTTGGACTTAAATTGTTTTGTTGTGAAATCTAATTCTTGGACTGGTCTAAATGTTTTTAGTATGTTGTGCTGTCTGGAATATTTTTTGCAATAAAAAGAAGCCACATAAGTGTTTTTATATTTATTTATTTTATATAAACATGAATGTCAGTAAATTCTCAATTGAGCTGTTGTAAAGAAATATGTAGACTCACAAAACAAGATGCGCTGAAGCATTATCAGTTTCGAAACAGACATGACAGGTGACGCGTTTAGACACCGTAACATCAAGCTGAATCCTGCAGAGTTATCATAAGCTGTAAAAGTTGAATGAACAACATTGCGTGAAGTGACCTCAGGACCACACAGTTCCCAGTGTAACTTGCAATAACTTTTTGCTCAGTGAGAAGCCGGTCATGTTGATCAGTGTTCAGGCTTCCTCTTGGAACCTCCAGATGGCGATATCTCCATCATCGCTGCAGGAGGCCAGGAGTCCCTCCTCCTTTGGGTTCCAGGCGACACAGTTGACATCCTGGCTGTGAGCTTTGGCCACCTGAGCAGCCAGCGAGAACACCGGCTGGTCTGGATCGGCCGTCTCATCCTCCTTAAATACTCGCACTGCATCGTCACCGCAGGCGGTTGCCATGGCACCAGTCAGCCGACACCTGAACAAAGATGAACGTTAATGTTCTCAGTTTAATCTAACAAGATGACAAATTCAGGTGCACGCAGACCTGTGAAGGTCACACTGCATTTGACGTGTCAAAGTGGCATCATCGTATTGAGCTAATCAATTAACCTTGAATGGAGGTTTTATGTAATTCTTTCTGGCACAGAGTGCAGCTGATAAGCTGTGATGAAGGGTAAACAACTTTTTTTTTCTTTTTTTTTTTACATTTTTAAAAAGGGAAGATGGCTGACATGTTTTTACTTATGTGTCAGTTTACCTTCTGCACCAATACTAAGAAAGGCATGTATGTTTATCCAGATTCCACCTATTATAAGGAAAAATAAATACCGGTATATAGCATTCCATGACGTTGCACCACAGTGATGAGATAACCTTATTGGACAAGCAGACTGATCCACAGATCTCAACAAACAGGGCTGAGAGTGCATTGTATTTATACAATATATGAAAATGAGATGGGTCTTACCAGGCGACATCATACACTGTTCGTCCATGGTACCCAGACAGAGTGCAAACACACTTCCACGACAAGTCTGTTTAACAAGCAGAGCAGAAAAAAAAAAAAAGTTTGGAATAAAATAGTCCACCAGCATCTATCCTTATCCATACTTTTCTAATTTTCATATACTTTCTATTTGCTTTGACAAAAACGTGCATTAAATTTAGGTTGGTATAAACTTGGTCATTTTAATTACCAGCAAATAAACAGTTAATGATTTTAGTCATCAAAAATAACAGCTCTGTTGCAATAGTGTAGACATTTCCCCAAGTCATGTGGAAGCTGACAGCAAAGACTGTCAAACTGGACAATAAGGTACCATGTTGTATAAATCACTAGTACGTGACTGATATTAAATGATGTCTCCAATCGTATGCAGCTTCTCTACTTGTTATTAGTCTTAAAGAGCTAACTATGATCTTTGCCTGCTGAAGTGCTTTTTATTGGTAAAATGTTCATCAATAGTTAAATTGACATGAAATTATACCTAGTTTAGTCATTGATTGAATAAAACATTTTGTTAATGAGAAGTTTGTTGATTTTTAGCATGACTAATGCTGTCCACCATAAACAACTCACCCTGTCCACTTTCATTTGGATACTCCTTCCAAATCTTCACGGTGCGGTCGTCGCTGCAGGAGGCCAGCCTCTGCCCAGTCCCATCAAAAGACAAACCCCACACTGTGGATGCGTGTCCTTGCAAGGTGGCCCGGCACTCCCAGTCATCATCCTCTTCCTTGTAAATACAAATGTTGTTGTCGTAGCTGCATGAAGCCAGGAGCTGTATAAACACATGGTAAATTCATAGTTGGATAATGGTGCAACAAATTGAGAAATCATGCATTGCATGGAGCAGAGTGTGACCTACCTCCTGAGTCGGGTGCCACACGACGTGCTTGACATCTTGTGTGTGAGAGTTTACGACGGTAACACACTCATACTCGTCTTCTTCATCCACTGTGAAACACACAGGGAAAGAGATCATTTCCACAGACACATGGAGAGGCATAGATCAGCAGTAGGTTTACCGATTTCCTGCTATGAATTGGATTCACGCCATGCATCTGACACGCTGTAGTTTAACACAAACCTTCCCAGACCCAGACACTCTTGTCTCGGCTACATGTTGCCAGCAGATTCCCTGAAGGTGCCCACGCCACACATTTGACCTCATTTTCATGTCCTTCCAACACAGTCAAACTCTAGAAGACAAATTGAAACTCAGAGTTAAATCTACAAAAGGTACAGCATACTCAAAGTGACGATAAAACATCTCACCTAACCTCAAAATCATCGTTCTTCTTTTTCCAGATGCATGTGGTTGCATCAAAGCTGGCAGAGGCCAGATAATTCCCACAGGGAGACCACGCCACTTTCCTCACGGTGCGCTGGTGTCCATCCTGCAGCACACTCTTACATATCCAAGAGTCACCTAAAAAAAAGAGAAGATCAGAAAGGTTGTCAGCCATCAGAGATTTTATATTGTTTATACTGAGATAACTATCCCTTTCATTTCATTTCTCCTTTCATAAACATTGAGGGCACTTTTAAAAATTTGTGCTTCAATGTAATAGTACCTTGGTTTTTCAGAAATTGAATGAACTGGATCTAAGAAATGGTTTCTCTGTTGAATGTCCAGAAAATGTACAATATCATGATTTATAATTACATATACCATGATAGAGAATTGTATCCATATCAGCCACACTTAACCTGTACCAATGACAAGTAATGCATCATTTAACTTAAAATTAATTATAATCCCCCTAAATAACAAATCGATGTCTCCAAAGAATTAGATCCCACTCAGATTATTCTTAAGTTTGTTTTACTCATAATCACATGTTAACCACTCACATACTTGATATCACGAATGGGAAATGGAAATTACGATTATTTAGTCTTACTTAAAGTGTTTTCACTACTTTGATTCAGTAAAAAGGATGACAGGAGCATAAAACATCATATTCATTAGACTTATTTGTTCAGACACAAGAGAGGGGAGGCAGGATGGGGGAATAACTGAAGCAGTTACATTACTTACTAAAAGTTGTAATGGGCATCAGGGTGGAAGAAGACAGTACATCCTGTTTTCATTGGTTTTCTATTATTATATTAGAATGTTATTTGACCATTAGCTTAATCAGTAGAAATGCGGTTCTATGAGATCAGTGTGTTGTAAGTCAACTGCCATTCGGTTCATTTTGTTGCCAGCTCACCTTCTCGTCCCCATATCCGGATGGCCTTGTCGCCCCCGCATGAGGCCAGCAAGGTCCCAGTCGGGCTCCAGCTGACGAACCAGCACCGAGAGTCCGGGTGTGCGCTCAGTCTCTGAACCAGGGACAAAGCCTCCTTCATATCTGAGCTGGTGCAATATTGAAGTCTCGGAGCCGCTGTCACTCACTCCCGTCTCCTGTCCGTTACCACTGACGGTTGACGATGAGATTAACTGACGCAAGATAAATCGGCTAACAAACACCACGACGCTGTGTACCAACCCGCACAAACAAGCAGAGCTACTGTCCTAAACAATAAAGTGTCTACTTGAAGGGGAACTGAAAAAAAATGAATGTATTTGCACCAAAGAACAAAGTACAGAAGTTCACAAATACAACCATGACGGAAATGCCGCCATCTTTGCTCAAGTGATTTACGTGATGCATTGTGGGGCTTCTATCCTTTTTTTTTTTTTGTTATGACATAACATACACCAAATGGACAATTATAGCTTTCAGAGTTAAACATTTAAAATCAAATTATTGTTGACAAGGAGTGTCGCCACAAAACATCTAAGTATTGTCTCAAATGCAATTTTTATTGTATTTATTGATTCATTTATTATCTTTTGGATCTGCATAATTACCTATTCTGTCTCTATAATATATATCTTTGTAGCTTGTTCTTAGCCTATACATGTATAAATAAAGCACACTGACTTAATTCGTTTACCCCCTGTACACACTAGATAGTATCACACCTTCCACCTTTAATTATGTGACTTAAAAATGAATTTAAAAAATAGCCATTGTATAATGCTATCACATAATCGCAATACAAATCTAGCGTTAATAATGTAATGTAGAATAGCATTTGTTTGCTTTTGTTTCGCTGTCTTTGTAGGAGTCACCAGCAGGGGGAGCAGTGGTCGCAACTGGCGTTTTGACTGCAGCCTATTGAAGCCACGAAAAAGAATGGTGTGAACAAGGAAGTCGATATTTTTACAGGAAGCCTGCGTAAGCTGCCTTTTGTTTTGTTTTGTCTTTGGTTTTCTGAACCAAATTAGTGGTCATTTTTCATCAGGGTAGGTGGCTAGATTAGGTAATAGGTTATAGTTGATCTAATTTGTGTCTATTTAGATTATTGTTTTATGACAGTTGGCGACATTTGGCGTTTGCCGTGAGCTAGCTTCACACGCTAACAACAGAGCTAACAGGCCTGAAGGCCATCTGTCCATTGTGTGTCAGATACTTATCCTGTTTATATCAAGCAGCTAGTTTTAAGGCCAAACGTCGCCTGGAATCATTAGTTACCACAGTGAACAAAGCGCCAGGACCGCTGTCATCCGTTCATCACTCAGGTAACGTTAGCTGTACCGGCTAACAGTTGTTACTTTGGTCAGTCAGTTGGCTGACCTTACTAAATCATCATTTAGTCACATATACTGATAATAAAGGGAAACCAACAGTACAACAGACGATAAGGAGATTGGATGACCATGTATGCCCCGCCGGGTTCTACTGTCCCTGGAGGTCGGAGGAGGAGAGGGGGCACCTCCCTTCCCAAGCAGCCGGAGCGGAGCCTGGTGTCGGCTCTGCCCGGAGCTCTATCCATCACAGCGCTGTGCACGGCTCTGGCGGAACCGGCTTGGCTCCGGGTTCATGGAGGCTCCTGTCCGAGACAAGAGCTGGGGGTGGCAGATGTCCTGGGGTACATTGACCCCAAACTTCTGGACGGTGAGGACCAGCACAGGCCCATTAAAACCCACAGGAGATTAATCTGGTCGCTCACTTGTAATGCTTTGAGATATCTGTGTGTCCTCCAGATTACTGTGTGAACCCGCAGACCATCTTGCTGCTGAGGGTGATCGCTGCCTTCTGTTTCCTGGGCATCTTGTGCAGTCTGACTGCCTTCCTCTTGGATGTGTTTGGACCCAAGCACCCTGCGCTAAAGATCACACGCAGATATGCATTTGCACATATTCTCACAGGTATGAATCTGTCATACAGGGGTTCTTTTTTTAGGTCCTTTTTAATTTTGTAGAAAAGAGTTTGAAATTTTGGAGTACTGAATTGTTTTCTCTCTCTCTCTCTCATCAGTGTTGCAGTGTGCCACAGTCATAGGCTTCTGCTACTGGGCCTCGGAGCTCATCTTGTCACTACAGCAGCAACACAAAAAGTACCACGGCTCTCTCATATACGTCACTTTTGCCATCAGCTTCTATCTGGTGGCAGGGGCTGGCGGAGCCTCTATCCTCGCCACAGCTGCGAACCTCCTGCGCCACTACCCCACCGAGGAGGAGGAGCAGGCTTTAGAGCTGCTCTCTGAAATGGAGGACAGCAGTGAAACTTTTCCTGCCGATTATGACATTGCCAATCAGTTTCAGCCACCGCCCGCCTACACGCCCTAATGCCGCCAGACTGGCTTGTTAACACACGCTTCTCTCTCAGCACGGCTATTGGCTTGATGAGCAAACCCCACTCTTTTATCAAATGGATATCTTTGCAAATACTTTCCATAATGAACACAGCGTGCACAGTTAGTGCACAAACTCCTTTACTGACAGTGCTTGGGTGCATGAAAGCTTTCTTTAGTGGTGACAGAAATTTAGGAGATGATTCTTACTTTCACCACTGAAGTTGTTAGTGATTTGCATGTAAATGGCTTTTAGGATTTGGTTCTTACATGTGAAGCAAACTACAGTGCAGTGAGTGCTCAACATGGCTCATCACAAGTAATTGATGATCAGATGATCAGTGCCAATTATTGAAGCTGGGCTGTCGGCATATTGTCAGTGGCTGTATTGCTCTTGGTTGGATGTGGATGGAGCTTTTGTTAAGCATCATTTTGATGTAATATTCGATACGTTTGCCATGTGTATGATTTTATTTTACTGATACATCAAAAATGAGGACATACAGGCGTTTGTTTTAGATATTTCTTTTATACAAGATATCAAATGGACCTCGTTATTTATTATTTAGCTGTCTGTGCTGTGTCTTTTTCTTTTTACTTTGTAGACATGTCACAGGTTTAGTCTTATTTGATCACATCTGTACTTGAAATCACACAAGAAAAAAAATGTGAGACCGGTCTCTGTGGTGTTTTTAACAAGGATCGTGGCAAGTGTTGCGTGTCGAGAGCTGGCAGCCACGGAGAAATTGAGAAACATGTATGTTTTACAATGTGACATTTAGTAACAGGAGCCTTACCGCATAAGTTGGTTGTTATGTTTCTTGTATTTGATTTAAAAAAAAAAATGAATAAAGGAACCTTGTTTGTACTTTGTGATTACCAAACGTGACAGTTTGAGTATGTTTTTTCTATGCATGAGTTATTTCGTGTGCACATTTTAAACCTTCAGGCAGAATCCTACAAAAACATCTCACATAAGGTGCCAGCCAAGGCTTAAAATTGTGATGTGGTGACTAGTTGGTTGTGTATTGTTCGGTTTTTCTCCATTTCTGCATTTTGTTACTCAAATTGTCGCTCTTCTTTAAATCACCAGTATGTAAATAATGATTGTTTATACATAAAAAGTGGTCATAATAAAAGAAATACCATATTTTGCCTCACGTTTGTTATCTGTAACCTGACACAAAATCTTGGGTTCATCAATAATTAGTGGGAATGCATTCACACTATTGTTATCCTGTTCTTTATTAGTGGGAATGCTGATTCAGCATT
>LKNJ01001202.1:58749-102677 GCA_002120245.1 Maccullochella peelii | reverse complement strand
GTGTGTGTGTGTGTTGGTGCGTTTGTGAGTGTGTGCTTAATTGTGTCTCAGGTTATAGACCCTGTGAATTTGAATGCATGTATGTTATTCTGTGTGTGTCTGTGTGTATCCATACAAAACAGACAGGCAACCATATTCTGCGAAGAAGACAGCCATGAAATGGAAAAGAGCTATAAAAACCTCCCCCTGAAAACCAATTATTTGTTTGAGTGTGTGTGTTTATATGTGTGGTACGTGTGTGTGTACGCCCATGTATGTTACCAGTGAAGGAGAATATTACCTTCAGGCCCACGGTGTTCGATGCGGTCAAGAGAGAAGCACAATGGAACACATTTGTCCTGTTGTGACCATGTGATCCTGGCATGTACTCACTCTCTCACACACACACACACACACACACACACACACACACACTCACACTCTCTCTGCTATAACTAGCCATCATCTGGACACCTGACATACAGAATTATCCCTGCAACACTGAAAGATAACAGAGGTTACCAATAAAACCAACCACACACACACACACACACACACACACTCGTGCTGTACATTAGCTTGTTCCGTCTCTTTTTGTCAGGTGCCAGCACTGACATACAGAATTATCCCTGCAACACTGAAAGATAACAGAGGTTACCAATAAAACCAACCACACACACACACACACACACACACACACGTGCTGTACATTAGCTTGTTCCGTCTCTTTTTGTCAGGTGCCAGCACGAACGCACACACACACACAACAATACAATGAATCCCTTTCACTCCTTGTTGCAACTTCAACACATGCCATCCACATTTCAACACACACACACACACACACACACACACACACACACACACACACACAGGTAGGACGGAGCCTCTTCAACTCGTCATGGAGCTCCTCTCCACTAACATTCACCAGCTCTCCTCAATTTCCTCCTGAAAGCACATAATTAACTAATCACATTCATATTCATTCGAATTTATTGCCTTTCATCGCCTTCAGAAATAACACAGCCGTTTGCGAAGCTAAAAACACCTCGCAGTGTATGGATGTGCGCGTCCGTGTGTGTGTGTGTGTGTGTGTGTGTGTGTGTGTGTGTGTGTGTGTGTGTGTGTGTGTGTGTGTGTGCAGATTGGGTATTGATGTTCTGCCAGGTGAAGTGGGTTATGGAATGGATCAGAGAGGAGTTTGCTCTTTTTTACAGCTCTTCATTAAGTGAAAGTAGAAAGTGTTGTCTCTGCTATCCCCAGGATAAAGCTAGGATAATTTAGGCCTCACACGTGTGTGTGTGTGTGTGAATTGCGGTGTGTGTGTGAGAAAGTGATAGAGACCACGTAAATACAGTATATCTGGGAAATGACATTATGAGAGGCTGTTTCTGTGTGCGTTGGTGTGAGTGTAAATGAAAGTGATAGAGTCTGTATACGTCTGGACAATTACATTACGAGTGGCTATCTGTGTGTGCGCCAGTGGACCGCATTACCGCAATATTGAATGAGACGGCCCAAGGTACAAACGAGAGAAAATGAAATAACTGCTGTATTGATTAATGTTAAAGGTCCGAACTAAGTGATACAATGCTTTTAACACAGAACAGATCTCTGTTCTGGGAAGCTCCATGTGAGGCTGCGGGGTGCGGAGAAACAGAAACTCAATAACCTTATCTCCACTCTGCTCTTCACCTCTCCTCCTCCCTCTTCGCTTTCTCATCTCCTCTCATTTCCTCACGTTTGTCTCCTCGCCATCTCTCCTCTCGTCTGTCTGCCCCTCTTTTCCTCAAATCTCTCCGCACATCTTCTCCCGCTGCCCTCATTTGTTCTCAAGCCCCATCCTCTCTCATTTCCTCGCTCTTGTGTCCTATCTCATCCATCCATCCCCCCTTCTTCCCTCCATCCTTGCACCCATCGTCACCTGTTCTCTACGTTTCCCCTCCTGTTTCTCCTCTTCCTCGTTTGCCTCTGCAGTCCAATCTCTACATCTGCATACACAGTCAAAACCCTGAATACATTCAAACACTCTGACAGGAAACATTGAAACACTTATTGTTCAGCGCACAAAGACACAGTTAAAACTAATCACTAGTTTCTTCAAACAGAAGACGGGTGGAAAAGATGTGTGGCTTTGCCGGTTTTAACAGCACCTTTGTAGAGCAGCTTTTTTTAAATGTGTGTGTGCGATGTGGGCAAATGAGATGGAGCTCGGTAATTGAGGGTTTTCCAGATGAGCCGATTGTTGCAGCGATTGTAAAACACATAGAGGACGGATGGATAAAATGAGGGACGGGGGAGATGAAGGAAAGATAAGGAGATGGAGGGGAGGGATTGCTGCACTTTCCTGATGTGTAGAGAGACAGAGAAAAGAAAGAGATCTATTTTTTCTCTTTTTCTGCATGTGGCGATCTAATTAGCATGACAATAGCAACAATCAGGTGACAGACAGCAGAGTAGGTTATTAGAGTGGCACACGGCTGGGGCTGAAGGCTTTTGAGGTTTCAAGCGGGGAGAACACGAACACACACACACTAAAGGAAAATGCAGACAGTCAACTTAAAATAAACATCACTACAACCATTAGTACTACCACAACTGCCACCCCCCCCACTACTACTACTACTACTACTACTACTACTACTACTTCTAGGTTGTATTACCCCTGCTACTATTGCTACTACTAATAAGTAAACTTGTAAGACTATATCGATGATTGTAACTGCTACAACAAAGTCTACACTGGCACTTTTTCTGCAACATCCCACTAGTATTACCAGCATTACCACTTTCTGTCCTGTTACACTGTAGAGCTGAAACAATTAGTCCATTATTAAGTTTTTTCATAATCGCACTGCATGAAAAGAGTCAAATCTGGATGAGGAAACGTCAGAAAACACCACAGACTTTTGGACTCCCCCGCCCCAACACAAACTTTACATTTTACTGATCTGAATACATCCATGTATTTTGAAATAAGCACCATTTACGTTACGTTGTAGAGCTGAAATGATTGGTTCAGGTTAAGTAATTTTTCAAGCAAAAAAATGACAAACATTCCCCAGTTCCAGCTTCTCAAATGTGAGACTTGATAGTAAACTGAATAGCTTTGGGTTTTGGACTGTTGGTCAGACAAAACAAACGTCACCTTAGGTTTTAGGAAATTGTAAGATGCATTTTTCCACAGTTTTCTGACCAATTGATTAATTGAGACAGGTTAGCCGTTCCCCCCGCTAAGCTAACAGTTCCCTGGCTCCAGCTTAATATTTAATAGACAGATATGAGACTGGTATTCTCATCTAAGTCTCCACAAGAAAGCAAATAAGTGTGTTTTAGTATGAGGACATTAGACTTATTTCTTGCCTGATGTGCTCACAGTAAAACGTTTGCTATTGCTACAGTATTATGAGTACTGCTATTAATACTATAACAGGTGTTTCTGCTGCTTTATACTACCACAGCCACGTCTGTTACTGCCGACACCTCTACCACAGCAGAGCTGTGACAACAGCAGCAACTCCTAGTACTACTACAACCAATAGTACTCCTACAACTTCTGATTCTACTACTACGTACACCTACACAAACCAATTCAACACACCTGAGCCCAGAGCAGTCAGGGTCAGCCTGCCTGATTAGACTGAGGGCGGTGTGAAGCGACCAGCTGGTGCTCGAGAAAAAGGCCTGAAGGAATTATTGACCCACCTCAACTCTCACCCCCTCACTCGCACATACGCACCCTGGGCTGTGACCTGTGAAATTACTGCTCCGCTAGTGAGATTTGTTTCTGAGGGGCTCTATCAGCTCCTCAATGTGCCGTGAAGACAGGTGAGAAGAGAGACACAAAGAAACGCGTGTAAAAGCAGACACTCACGCGCCACAAAAACAACACGCACAAACATATTTTTATATTCATAGAGCACACAGCAACGTAAACAGCACCTTTATGTTTAAAGTAAGTTGCTTGTCAAGCCAATGTTCTGCTATTCAGGGGTTTCCACTGTCAACTTCGCTATTGTCCTCCGTCACACAATTTTAAGGATTTGGCAGTAATTCTTGAATTTACTCTGGTATTTTAAATCAGAAAAGTGTGTGTGCCACTGGAAAGAAAGTGCCATAATTACATGCCTGCCTGTCAGAATAATAATAAAAAAAAAAAAAACCCCACACATTTGATTTAGTTTGTTCCTGTAGTACTTCTACAAACTGCCTCAGTCTTCCTAACCAAAGGTCACAGCTAACATCAAGCATTATTTAGACAATGAGAGAGAGAAAGAATGACAGAGTGAGAGGAAATGAATAAGAAATGCAGTGGGGTCTCATTCTTAATATGCATGCTGCTGAATATTCATGAGGCTAAAAAACACATCCAATTAACTTTATGAATTATTAATATTCATGATAAAAGCCTATGCATATGCATTTTCTCTTTTATTGTTGGCCTAAGTGCCACTGAGCACCGCTGTGTGATGGACTGAAGATCTTTGTGTGCGTGTGTGACAGAGGGAGAAGGGGAGTGAGAGGGTTTATTTGTCTGCCTGCATGTTTACAATTCTGTTTCTTTGTAGCGAGTGTCGTCCTCTTCCTTTTGCTCGTCTGTAGATCTCTAACAAACATCAGCATAACAAGGTGTCAGAGCAGAAGAGGAGCAGAGCAGTGGCAATGATGCGCGTCGACTCCACACTAGTGTTTTCTGGTTGGTTTTGCACAGATTTCTACACTAAAACTCCTGAACCAAAAGGGAAAAGTCTGTCCACGTACGACTTTAATAACACCTGTACTGAGCGATCAGCTATTTTGACATATTAAATAAAAAGATCACAGAATGGATCGAAGGTGACAGAGAGTTGTTTTCTTAAATTTACTGCCAAACAGCCCCTGACCAGCCTTACATCATAGTTTTGCAAAAACTCAGTTTTCTGTTTTATCCACTTTGGATATCTTTTGCAAAAAACATAGTTTTGATGGTGCGGTGGTGGTTTTAGTATGAATAACGCAGGCCAAACGCCACATGCACAACTTCACACATTGTCGGATTAGCAGAGTTCAGAAGTAATTTATTCTGAGGGAGGCTGAATGACAGCGGGCCGTCAGTCAGAACACCTGGAAGTAGAAAGTGGATGAGGCCGTAAATAATTTTGACTTTATTTGACAAAAGAAACGCAGAGTTTAAATATGGTTTATACTTGTGACGTTAATGATTATTATAATGTACAATCTAAAACATTATCAGTTGGCTTTGCCGCACATGATCACATAAATCTTGACATTTGCCATTGTTGGACCATTTCACTAATTATAAGAACCAAGCTACTCAAAAAAAGCTTTGCATTTTGGTTGAGATAACTGGTCATAAAGGCAGGGACATCCTGCCTTTATGACCAGTTGTCCTTGGTCGTCCAAAACTGAGAGAAGATGATGTGTTTTCAAATTTAGCCACCTTAGTGTTGATATGTTCTGAGGGAGACAAAGAGAGAGAGAGAGTGTGTTAGAGGGTCAGGAGAGGAGACTGGGATTGACTGAGAGAGACAGAGGGGAAAAGAGAGAGAAATGGGGAGCGACTGAATGAGAAGATTAGATAGACACTGACTGAGAGAGAGAAAGCAGGAGAGTGAGATAGGGATATGAGACGACAGAGGGATCCATGGACAGAGAGAGAGTGAGAGAGTGACTCAGAGAGAGAGGCCCAGCGATAACAAATCAGCCATCTTGTTGAACCAGACCTGTGTCTATGAACACACACACTCGCTCTAATTGCCTAACACGATCATGTGAAGTAAACAAGTGGCCGTTTGAGAGGTGGACCGTCGCCGTTCACATGCACTCCGCCATGCGTCATCAATGTGTTACCATGGTAATGGAGCTTTTATCTGATTCAGGGTCAACTCCTATTTACATCACCAACAGCTCTGCTGTGTCTCACAAAGGTATGTGACAAACACACACGCACTTACTACAGCTCGCATACAGAGAGAGGAAAAAGAGGAGTGTGTGGTTACACAAACAACCAAGCGCATCATCCACCCATGCACGCAGGATGAAGTTAAGTTTTTGTTCAACAACTCACATCTTGTCACGACACCCTCCAGCCTGATGATGTTCGGATGGTCAAACTGTCCCATGATGGAGGCCTCAGACAGGAAGTCCCTCCTCTGTTTGTCAGAGTATCCCGCCTTCAGACTCTTGATGGCCACGTAGATCTCCCTCTTTCCCTGAACACGCAGCCGACCACTGCACACCTCCCCAAACTCTCCTGCACACACACCAGACAAAGAAAGGCATGATAAAACTATATGAAAGATAAGAGCTTGTACAACTGATGGATATCTGAGCACTCTTATCTGTATTTTTTTGAAGTTTTATAATATCGAAGATTGTCTCTAAATTGCATCCAGATTTTCTTTTATATAACCAAAATTATTTAATTTTACAGGTGATACTTAGATGTAGGAAAATTGTCCATGCAAGCAAACATGACTGCAATGAATCCCTAAAAATCAACCACAGTTTAAGTCATTTGAATTTAATCTAGCTACATTTTTACTGTTCTTTGAGTTATTAATATAGTCTACTGCTGTTTTACTGCCAACTCACCGGCTCCAATGACTCTCTCTATGCGAATATTGGAAGCATCGATCTCTTTGGCAAAGTCCCTGACAGCCTGGTTTGGGTCTTCGTAGGTGTGAGGATGGATGTAGGTCCTGCTGCCTGGAAGCTTGACTGGATGAGTGGAAAAGTGGAGAAATGGGGAGAGATAAATAAAAAAGATAAATGCTAAATTTACTGAAATATAGCCAGCTTTTGCAGGGTGAATGGTTTTACATTTATTTTAAGTATTAATAGGGTATTGATCCCTCTAGGGAAGAAGGAGCTGACACTGATTCCTACTCAGACGTTTCCGTAGTGTGAATACGTGTTGAAATAGGAGCTTGAGCGTGGGTGCCCTGTTTGAGTGACATTACAAATTATTACATAATTAAACACAGAACTACTTTGTTAGCAATGGTGTTGAAATGACTAATTTTCACAGGAGCCCATAAGGAGCTTCACTCTGCCAGCAAACATTTGTGCAAGAAAGTGCGAAACAATGTTATTCAGCTGAAACTGCTACAAAGTTGGAGATTTATGTACAGTAGCTGTATGCTGTTCTGTAACTTTACTGTAACTGTTTCAGATACATCAAGGTATGCAAACAAAGTAGTGATAGTAGTGATAGTTGTATGAGAATAAACAAAAAAACCCCAACAAATTCACAGGGTGTTGTCACTTTGGAGGGCTTTTGCTCCTGGAGTGTTCAAATCGATAAAATACTCCTCCTTCTGTCTTTTGTTTATAGCTGTAAATACAGGCAGTGATGATTCTTTGCAGGTGGGTGTGAAGTTTTGGTTTGAAGACAAGTTATGTGTGTGTGTGTGTGTGTGTGTGTGTGTGTGTGCGCGCGCGTGGGGGGGGTGCTTGCATAAAGCATAAACGTACATTTAAAAATACATCGAGTTTGACAAACAAAACTAAAATGCATTCGTATGCATTACGCTATACTGTTAATGAACACAGTGATGAATTTCAGCACATGACATGATAAACTGAAACATTCCCACTGTTGATAGCAACAAACATACAGACATTTCTGTGTGTGTGTGTGTATGTGTCTTTACCTCGGCCATGTTGGAACTGCATCTTCTCTTCATCAGGGTCCTGCTTGGCTTTGATATATCCACAGTGCCTGAAAAAGAAATGCACAGCTGGATTATGATCCTGTATATGAACCTGTTTATACAGTAGACTGTTTTCCCACCACACAGATACCAATATAGCTTTATAGCACATCAGTGGATCATACACTTGCGTGCGTATGTGCACTCAAACACACAGCAGGTGTTTTGATATATTAAACTATATTTCCAGGAAAATCCCATGATGCTACACTGTGCATAGCCAATAGCTGTGAGTATGAACTAGATATTTCCTTTTGTCTCTGCACACACACTCCTCTGTATAAGACAAGCCTGGGGGTAAAAAAAACTAACAAACTATTGCTTTTTTTTTCCTCTGCGTCTACCTGTCAATTCCACACTTCCCTCTAAGCTGTTATGCCTGCGGTTGAGTGAACCAGTGAGTGAAAGCGTGTGAGAGTGTGTGTGTGTCGTAGATGTCCCTACAGAGGCAGATCTATGCATAAAGCACTCCTCTCTTTACCCATCTATGGACCCCCTCTGGCCGTTAACCAATGCCTTCTATATTACCATGGGTCACACACACACAAACACACACATCTATGCCCTTTTCCCAACCCCCTGTGCACACATGCACACACTCTGCGGCATGGGTCAGTCCAACGATCAAGACAAAATATTGACAAATTGATCACCTCGATCCTGCCATCCAGCTGTGAGGGAGTGTTTGACTTATTCTGTTTTACAGACCTCACAGGGGGATGCTGCGAGTGTGTGTGTGTGTGTGTGTGTGTGTGTGTGTGTGTGTGTTCGGAGTGTCATATGTTTGTGTCAGCGTATTTTCTTTCCACTTTGTTGAGCTTCAGCCTCAAACAGTGTTTAACAGCCCTAATCACCCATAACATCTCTGAGATTTACTGCTCTTTTAAATTCAGCACAAACATTTCGAGGACAAAAAACATAAAATGTTAAAGCAGTTTCATATAACGAGGTACTAAGCATGACATAAATACTACATGGCCCCCTCTCCTCTCCTCTCCCCTTTTCCCTCTTATCCCACCCTCCTCGAATGTTGTACAGGTAAAGCAGCAACCAGTCAGTATGTCTGTCCATCATGAAGATAAATTGATTTGGGGTTAGAGCCAAGGGGAACTGGGAATCAGCAGCACAGACTGGATGTGATTTAAGGAAGCAGAGTGGAGGAGGCCAGAGGAGAAAGGCAGACTGAAAGAAAAGAGCCAGCAAAGATTTAATAAAGAAAGGGAGAGGAGAAGTTAGATAAAGACAAAGCAGACAAAAATAATAAAAGAGAGGAATACTAAGTGGAAAAGAAACGTAATGAGTAAGACTTAGAGAGAAAGGTGGGGCCTCACTAGGCTCAGTAAATCTTAGTCATTTGGTGTTTAATCCTTGTGTTGATTTTACACAGCTGAATGCATGGTATAACCCAGACATCAATAGGCTATCTTGGGAATACACACTCACACACACACATAAGGGTAGAGACTGGCTGCTGGTATTTGGGGATAAAGAGGAGGGGGCATAATGTTCTTGGAGTCGGGGCCCCACCTGGTTATCAGCTGGGCTCAAGCCAGTCAAACACCAAGGGACTATCATTACCCCCTTGACACAAACTCACACACACACGCACAGCGCTTTGGGGCATGTGTTTAGAACATATGGGGAATGGGGACATGGGTCACACCTCTGCTCCAACTGTGATAATCCCATGGGAGCGTACACACACACACACACACACACACACACACACACACACACACACACACACACACACACACACACACACACACAAAACCAACGTTCGAAACACTTTCCCATCACTGCTGGATGTGTATCTGTGTTTGTGTGTGTGTGTGTGTCGCCACCGGTGCATGGCTGCATATGTGTGTGTATGTGTGTGTCTGATGGGAAATGAACACATTTCCATAGTAATTACAGAGCAACTCATTTCTCCTCTCCAGTTAGAAGTGTCATGAATCATTAGCGCTGCAGCCTTAAACATGGCACAAAACCTGACATGGCTGTGGCTTTTGTTTTCCCCCCAACAGCTGTGTCTGTGTTTGAAATAGATATTTTATTTATTAACTTCAACTGAATGCAACTGACCTGTAATTCCTCTATTAAAGGCTCTGGAACTGGACCCTGGAGGACAATATTGAAGCCATTTTCCGATGCCACAGGTACTTTTTTTTTTTTTTTATACTTCACATTTTAAACTGGTAACATGTGGCAGCAGTACAAAAACAACATGACAGACCAAATAGTCATAGGGTAACCACAAATTTATATGCATTATTCTCATTTGCAGTTATTCCATGTTTAAACAATTAGGCTGCTTGTTCAGCATGTAGACGGTCCACTTTTCCCCACTTTCTGTCAAAAATATTCTCTTTGACTCTAAAAATGTAGGTCAGTTTTCTCATTGAGTAGATTTCCTGATCGGTATCTAGCAGATCAGCTTTACTCCAACTTCTTGTTATAGCCTCTTGCTGGCTGAAGCAATATTTTAATCATGTATTTGCCCCTTCTTTGTATACTCTTCAATGTTTCCAAGATACATTACAGAACACATTTTGGGAATAAACCCTGTTTCCTAAAACTCATGTTCATTAACAACTAATCAGCAAATATGTTTTGTGGGAAACAATGCTGCCTGGATTATGTTTTCAATGAACATAAGAGGAAACATTTACATTTAATATATCTGCAAAAGATTCACTGCCCCTTTGATATCCACTATTGTCATGTAAAGTGTGATTAACATTTTAATATTCATGTTTAGACACTCAAAGCTCTTGGTTTAGGTTAGAAGTCTTAGTTCAATATTCAAAAAGTCAACCCTGACTTGCTGTTGACATTTAATCAGAGCATGATCTTTCCCTAACCTTAACTAAATGTTTTAATAGCGTGACGTCCCTCTCTCTGCCTGCTGCTGGTGTGTGTGTGTGTGTGGTTTGGCGTCCTGGTTCAGGAACCATTAAGCAGAGTAGGGAAAGGACCAGGATCAGGAAATGGTGCCTCAGTCCATTTCAGTGGTTTCACAACTAACATCCCTCTCTTCTTTTCCTTCCAGGCCTCCACATGCCTAGCTTGCATTAAGGTTTTGTGTTTTGTTTGCACTCATCCACACTGATGTTCCAGAAGTACATATTTAAGTTTATTTGAGCTTAAGTTCACAATAAATGTAATTATAATCTTTATTCATGTGTGTCTCCTGTGTTTTTGTCACTTACTCCAGGCTAGTTTGTTAGCCTTAACCTAACTGCATGTGCGACACGGTCTCTGGTATCAAAGTCCTGTGCTTTGTACACCAACTGTACAGCAATGTCATTTGACAAAGCAAGCTAGTGGTATATACATACGCATATTTTGTAGGAGTTATGGTTGTGGAATTTTCCATAATGTTTTTATGAATGTATTTATATTTACCCAAAATGGCTTTAGTTGTGCAGCTGCAGAAAACATGGTTATGGTCACGACGTAGCCTTATTGCGTGGCTAGTTATCTGCTGTTGATTTGGATGCTGCAGGTTTTTATGTTACACTATGAGCATTCATAGACTCGTGAGCTGGAACAGACGTTATAATGAGATATAGTAGTCCTCCTGCATTGCCACTAGCTGCTTCTTTATACTGCTGTACTGCAGTGTGAAGTTAGCACTATCTGTCACTGTGGGAGAAATCATTGTTCCATTTAGCTGCCACCCAATTGCACTATACTCTGCTGTTTCATACAGTAAATACACATCCCACATGCACACACACAGAGCTGTATAGACGTGCAGATTTTAAAGTACACACACATTCACCGATCACGCAAAAACACACACTTTAATGGACCGCAATATCACCATCACACCCGGGCTCTCAACCTTTCTCTCCTCCTCTCTCTGTTCCACTTCAGTGAGGACAACAGGCTATCCCTGCCCTCCAAAGCCACACACTCCACATTTGAATATCAATTTACTTTTTAATATAATACTTTGTCACTCGAGACCCATTTGTCATCCTGCTAGCAAACCTCCACCTTCATAGAACTCCATCCATATATTATCGCCGCCATAGCCCCTCCCCCATTTTCCTCTCTTTTCCTCTCCCTTCCTGCCCTTTATCTCTCTGGGATGTTATATTCTTTCTTAATTCTTCCTTTAAGTGAAAACATTCCCTTGTCCAATAACCCTTATCTTCTTTTTCTTCCTCCTGTTTCCATCCATTTATCCTTCCCCAACAGGCCCTGTCCTCCGCTCTCTTGTTCTTTGTGCTGTTTTTTTTATAGAAATAGTGGACACTAGGAGCTAGAAAGAAAAAAAAGAGCGAGAGAGAGGTGGAGAGGGAGATGGAAAAAGAGAGTGCTGACAGGCAAGAACGCACAATGGGGGTCCAAGCCTGCATACCAACTAACAAGCAATCAGATGGAGCGGAAGAGCAAGGAGAGAAGGGGAGGCAGCCATAGGAATAGAAACTCGAAGGTTAACATAAGGAGAGTGGACAGAAAGAGGGGTGGGGCTGTGTTGTGTGCTGCAACAACAGGAGCTGAAGATAAAGAGGAAGAGAAAGAAGACATAAGAAAGAGCACTACATAGAAATGAAGTGAGTAAGGAAGCAACAAGGAGGAGATGTAAAACCTTTACAATAGGGACGCTGGCTACATGTGCAGGAGAGAAGATGATTGAAACAAGGAGGGATGGAGACGTCGAATATTGGCTGCATGGATCGAGGATTAAGAAGGACAGCGCAGCAACAAAGTACAACACTATCAGCATGTAGCTCCCCCTGAAGGAGAGTAAGAGGAAGGATAAGAGAGTTGATGGACAGATTAAGAGCAGATGACAAAGAGAAGAGTGTCAGTCAACTGTGTGGCTGCAGGACGTGTCCTGAGAAAGAACAGGAATGGACGAAACCACGATGTAACAGTAAATTGGAGAAGATGAGGCCAGTCAGTGGTAAACCAAATGTAGTATGAATGTGAGGAAGGAGTTTAAAATAAACCTTAAATAAGCTTTAAATCTGTCATATTCTTTCGTCATTTATAACCACTTAGACCCGATCAAGGAAGCTGGATTCTGTCCCAGAGTGCAGTCTATCACAAGGCTAACACAAGATAGATGAACACACTCAAATACACTCCGTATTCAGTTCGCTTGACATTGGGAAGAAACCACAGCACATGGAGGTCAACTCACACGAGCACCGGCTGAAAACTGAACATTGGACTGTCTTTCCGTCAGGTGATCGCTCCAACCATAAATGTGGTGCAAACATTATAGTCAGACCTTCCAAAATAGTGAATTTAGAGTGAATATATCCACTGAGACATCATCATTACTGTTTGAAGTTAAGGGAGACACATTATAACTGAACATATCGTCCCTCAGGCCGTCAGGATGGTGAACTCTGTCCTCTGTATATCCTCGGCCTTGTGTTCTCTGTGAATCCTTTGCACTGCCATGCACATTTTGATATTTGCACTTGAGTGTGTACACCATGTTACTGTATAGTTTGCTTTACAACTGTGACATTTTAGATTGTTATAAACTGGAGCAGCCCACCTACACCTGACCAATTTAACCTTTCAATCTTTATCGTTTACATTTCTCTTTCTAATTCGTATTCTAATTTTTGCACACTAGACTTTTTAGCACAACCACCTTGCATTGCACTGCACACATTGTGTGAGCATGTGGCAAATAAAACCTTTGAATCTTGAGACCTAAACATAGTGGCTATTCAGCCGTCTGGTGGCAAGTCAAAATGCAGGTGGCCCATGTCGTGTATGAAAACACATTGTGACTCACCCTGACTGTATAATCTTCTTAAAGGTTTACAAAATGTGCGACAAAGCAGGACGCCTCCTTTTTCTGATATTGTCACTATTATGCCAAGTCTTCATTTATTGGTCTATTAGCCTCGAGCTCTTTTGCTGCTTCCATTTCCCCCTCAGTCTAACTCCAGGCTATAAAGAGAGAGAGACAACATCTACTGCACTGAGTTGTACTTCCTCTGATAATTAACACCAGAACTCAGTGATTCTGCTGTTGTTTTAGTTTGCTGGAGCTGCTAAAGCTTGACAGTACAGTGTGGAATTAAGAGAATGACCCCTGTCAGATATAGGTGGGGTCATCACGTCACACAATTGCTACTGTATTCTCTGATATAATGTATTTAAAGCCGTAACAGCCTGTGGTTCCCCAACGTTCACTTATAAAAAGTGTCTGCTGAGCCGCTAGAGGAAAAACGTGTGGAGGTGGGAGGGTGTGAAGCCGGGAAATTGAGGGAGTGCGGATGACTAAAGCAAAACGAAAAGACGGGGGAGAGAGTGGGGTAACGGGAAAATAGAGAGATCACATAGTGACAGAAAAGAAGGGAGATGCAAAAAGGAGATCAAACGAGGGGAAACTTTGGCAGGACTGAGTAAAAAGCTTGATCATGCACTAAAGGCAGAGGAAGGCTGAAGAGACAACAGTGGGGGTAAACATGGATGGTGGAATAACCTTGAAACACTGTGGGACAAAAGAGACGGACTAAAGACAAACAAAGTTGCGTGTGGACGCCGATGACGCGTTGGTGACAGAAGGAGAGACGAGATAAGAGAGATCGAGGCTGTTTGTCTTTATGCAAGTGAATAACCTTGGACTAACATTAACCTGAGACATGAAGAGATCTAATAAAGGGTGTGTAGTTCTGAGACGTGTGGTATTGCCCAGTTTGTTTTATATGACTGGCCACCTTTTATAGGATTAGAGGCCGGCTGCTGGCTGGAAGACGGGAGTAGAAATTGATACACTCTGAGACAAGGAAGCTCCTCTCCTCTCCTCTCTCATTTCCTGTCTCTCCACATTATTTTCCCATTGCTAATCAGAATGACTAGAAAAAAAATGAAATCAGTAAATCATTCGTCACCCCTACGGCATGACACAACGAAATGACACATCTATCCTCCTTTCTCCACCACACCCCTTCCTACCCCACCTCACACACACACACACACACAGCCTGCTGTGGGTATCTGCTCTTATCATTACTCATGATAATGGTGATTCCATTTAATATCAAGCTATTAAATAAAAAATTATTACTGGGAATGAAATCAATGGATGAAATTCGCTCTCATTATTTCACAGCAAAATTCTGCCATGAAAAACAAAAACGCATTCACTGCTTGGGTGCTAATAAACTATGAGGTTCATAATGGCTGATTGTGGATAATTAATTAAGAGTCAAAACAGCATGACCAAAAAAAAAAAAAAAAAAAAAAAAAAAAAAAGGACAACACTGACAAAACTTCTTCGTGATGTAAGAGAGAGTGTTCTGGAAAAAGGGGTGAGTACGATTTCTTCTTCTGGCCCTGTCTCTCTCCATCTTGGCGGTGTTTGGCACCAGCTCAGCACTCTCTGACCACAGTGTAAAAAGATTTACTCAACTTGGGCTAATTATTAGGAAGGGGTGATTAGATAAAGAGTAATAAATCCGTTGATGTTTCATTAACACCCTGTTTGGAAACATTTCATTTAGCTCTCGCTCATTAAAGAGAGAGGTAGTGAAAGGAAAGGAAAGGAAAGAGGTGGGGGAGAAGCAGTGAGGGAGAAGCAGTGAGGTTTGGAGCTGGGCTGCTGTAATTGGTGTAATGTAGCAGAATTTTTTAATAACCTGGTTAAAAGGTCAAATGAGAGTGGAGGGAAAAAGAGAGAGAAGAAGCAGAGGAGCATGTCATCTGTATCATCAAGTGAAGTGCATCTTTATATTTGCTAACAGATCAGTGTGAAACTAATTCCCCTAATGATGTTACTACACTGACACAACTTGATTAGGTCATGATCATAATATGTGCGCTTGTGTGTGTGTGTGTGGATCCGACAAATGTATCTGAACGCGCTATAAACTTTAAAAACCCCCTGACCAAAAACCGTTTTGAATTCGTCTGATGTTTATAGGACATTTGATCAATCCCACTGCAACATCTGCTCATTTGCATAAAGCCTGTGTGTGAAATAGTTTTCCACCTGCGGCAGCTAGCTGCTATTATTGCACTGTTTGTAAGCTACTTTCTAGGCATTCTGCAGACAAAGCTGTATTCAACTGCACCCTACAGCTTAGCTGCATTTATTGAAAGCAACAGTATCCAAGGAACACATACAAATCTGTCTAATGACAAACACACACACACACACACACACACACAAAATCATCATCATCACATATATGCACACACACCTCCTCATGCCGGCCTGTTTTGTTTCAGATTGGTATCCACAGAATTTTCTGGCTGCCAAATCGTTATTAGTGCTATTATCAAGCAAACAGACCAACACCACCCACAGGGAAGGGAATGCATTGGCTGATTTCTACCTCCATCAAATTTACCTCCAGCACCATTTAAACATGGGTCTGTTATTTGTGCCTTTGTTGTTGTTTTTTCAATTTCCTGTTTTTGTTATTTTGTGGATCAAAAGCAAGCATCTAAATATTTTTTTTTTATTCTCTCCCACATCCAAACTAAAAAACCCTCACCAATTCTTCTCACTTTTAGTCTTTGGTGTTTTTAATTTAAATTTCTCACATCTCCTTTGTAATCCAAACAAGCATACACACACACAAAATTTTTTGAGCTGTTTTACACTCAATTAGTGTCAGAGTCTTCAGATTCTCACAAGTCTCTCGCTACCTCTCAACTCCGCTCTCTCCTCTCTTAGCGCATGCTTCCCCTGTTTTTTTTCTCTCCATCCTTCCTCTCCTCTTTTGTGTCATTAAGTTTTTAAGAATAACCCTGGGCTGCACAACAGATGCTGCGGAGGTAAAAGAGCTTACGTGCACAAACATGCACATCAACAGGACATGCTTTTGTTTTAAAAAGGGGGAGAGCTGTTACCGCTCTCTATTAGTGAGACTGAGAAGTCTTTCTGCTAGAATCAGCCACGTTATAATGACATCTCACTATCCATCATGGCTTTCTCTCTCGGCCTTTCGCTCTTTATTATTCAAAACTCTCCTCAGAAAAGGTTTTTCTCCCTATGAAAACTAGGCTTGTAGGAACAGCCTCTCAAAATATTTGTCTCTTCTTCGTGCCGTGGGTAAAAACTGAACCACACTGCAAGATGGTGATAAATAGATTTGGGTTTGATCTTAAAAAATAAAAAGACATCTGGCTTATTTTGTACTAAGTATCCACTTAATCACTTATTATTATTTTAAGATTTTCAGACATTTTCTTGACAACAGATTGTGGCCCTTAACTCCCTGCTGAACATCTCCAGTTTTGACAACAGATGTATTCCATGAAGGCAGACTTTGAGACACATAGCAGATGAGAGTGCTTTAAAAAAACAAAACAAAGCACATAGATTTCACGCCGACTTCTCACCAAAAACTCCCACATTAAAATCATGAACATAGAAAAAACATGCGGGTAACTGGCACATAACCAAAGCCTGCAGCTATTGCAGAAAAGAAGACGGTTGTAAGGCTGGAGAATCATTAGACTGCAGACAAAACAGAGGCACACACATGTACACACAGATGCTGGGAGGCAGAAGCTGTAACATGTTTAACAAGGAGTGAGGGAAAGTGAGGACCGAAGGGGAGAGCGCTTTTTGAGTGAAAGGCCATCTGCTGAATCCGTGGCTATGCCAGTTGCTTGCTAGCTTCCCATCGCTCGCACCTGCCAGCCTGCCAAAGCACCCTCAGGAGGACAAAAGCACCAACTTCACACACAAACACACACCCGCGCACGCATATACTCACAGAGCAATAATGGCACGCACACAGCAATAACTGGTGTGATTTGTCAGCGCCGTGCTGCGTCTGAGAAGCTTTCGACATTTTTTCATGTTTTCCCTCCTGCGGTAACAATAGCATAACAGCACTTTATTAAACGAGAACAGGACAGAACAGAATGGCCTGCAAATCAGCCCGTTTATGAGGCATGGCTGTTCAGTACCCTGCCAGCAAAGGCTGCAGGGAGTGTGTATGTGCCTATGTGGGTATGTGTGTGAGTGAGAAGGACAGAGAAACTGTATTTCCCTGCTTTGTTATGTTATAGTTCAGTGATAAAAACCTTCTATCAGGGTGTTCAGGATTGTGGATTCAATAGGTGAACTAGGTGTAAAACAAGAACAAAAAGCTCTCCAGCAATTCTCTCCAGTCTAGTGATTATTGGGGAAATGATTTAAACAGCTGGCATTTCGGGAGAAAAAGGGCCTTACAAACGTCTGGTGGGAAATCATTTCAACCCTGGCTGACTCTAAGTGTCAATTTTAATTCCAATTTAATCATTGTCCACGTCGAACTGGTCTCAGCAACTGCATCAGATTCGCGATACATTACGGAGGGGTTTCATCCAAATATAAATTTGAAGAACGGAACAGGAAATGAAAGGCGGAGAGAGCCAACGACTGGCAAAATGAAGAGAAAAGCTGGAGCAGAGAGAGTGCTGAACGGAGTGAGACGAGAGCAGGGAGTGAAAGAGAAATGGACTGATTGACAGATAAGATGGTTTAGGAGATGAAAAGAGGGAGGTATGGACAACAAGAGAGACCAAATCCTTATTTTTAGATTTCTCCCAAAACCTGAAGTATGACACTCCTATTGCACCAAACAGTGCAATCGCCCACCCATCATCTCTCCTACCCTTCCTCCTCCTCCTCCTCTCTCAAACACACTTGTAATCTACCTTTTCATCTTTCGCTTCTTGCACCTCTCCCTTCTCCCCGTTGTGCCGCTGGCTCTCCTCCTCCCTCCATCAATCTCCTTTTCTCTCCATCTCTCTCAAGCCTCCTCTTTCTATCTTTCACACCATCTCAAAATGTAGCTCTCTAGTGGCGCAAATATATTTCAGATGTACTCCCCCCCGCCCCTACTCGCCTCATCTGTCGTTGCCGCTGCCTATCTAATACGTTCTCATTTTATCCTCCACTTATGTCTCTCCTTTACCTTGCTTCTGTCCATCTTTCTCCCCCGTGAGCTCTCTCTCTCGCTCTCTCCTGCTCTTGTCTCTCTAGTGATGTAGCTTTGATCCTCGCCTCATTCCCCAGTTACAAACACGGTGTACACTCCACCTATATGTACACGTACACACACACACACACACACACACACATTTTGACAGATGTACAGATGCTGTTTAATAGAAAGCGGTAATCAACAAAACTTCCTCCCAAGCGTCCCCACCTCTAAATGGAAGAAAGATAGATAGAGACGGAGGAAGAGAAAGAGGAAGAGAGAGACCTGAAATTGATGGCAGTGCATCGACCCTTCTGTAAAACCTAGTTAACACCTTCCCAGCCTGTGAAACCTGATTAGTTGAGTGTTAGTGTGTGTTTGTGTCGTCTTCAGTGTTCATAGCACACTATGTTTAACAGGTTGTTTTGCTTCTTACAGACAACCTCATAATTCCCCTCTGATTAAAAAGAGGTTGATGTGTTCCCATTCACTTGCCGTGTGTGTGTGTGTGTGTGTGTGTGTGTGTGTGTGTGTGTGTGTGTGTGTGTGTGTGTGTGTGTGTGCGCCACACAGGACTATATCCCTTGTAGTCAATAGTGAATAGAGCACTCGGCCTGATAAGCAATCACCTGAATCAATACTAATGTTTTTAGTGTATGAACATTAGTGTGTGCGTGTTTGCGTGCGTGTGTGTAGTTCTTAACATGTGGCTAATCTAGTCGGTGCTCATAGAGGATAAATATTTGGTTACAGGCTCGGTATTTCACAGATGCCTGTCATCCCTTTTTCTCCTCTCCTCTCCTCCCATTGTCCCTTACTTCTTCATCCAAAGAGCCCTCTCCTAACTCCGATCCTTTCATCTTCTCGCCTCTCACCAATCGGCATTCTTTTATTTTCCTTTCTCCCCCTTATCTCCTTCTCCTCTTTGGCCTTCCTCTAGACGGAGCATTAACAGCAGCCTAACCTTCAAAGAGAGTGATCACAGAGAGTCCATGCTCTCCACATACAGAATAACACAGCCGTTAGTTAGGCTTTGGCAGCAGTATAAATGTCAAAGTTGGAGGCCCTGCTTTGGCTCACCCACATGTAATCCCTGCGAAAGACGCAGAGAGATATGAAGTGACACCAAGTGGGAGATTCTGCTCGTGTGTGCATGTGTGTGTTAACCCCCATGTGAACATGAATGCAGATTTACATTACCAGTTAGGCCATCCACACATAATTAGTGCCAGATTCACTTTGCGCCTGCCACTATTACTTAACAAACCACAAATGTATACTTTCAGTTAAAAAAAAAAAAAAAGCTAAATAATTTCCTAAAAAAACTGTAGTTTTCAGCTGTGGATTTGGTGCTGTAGTGAGTACTTATGGCAGCAGGACAGAGTGCATGAGACTGCAGACTCCATTACCCATGTTTGTTGTAACAAAACAATATGTCAGCTCGTGCAAATCTGTGGCTCTTCAATGTGTTTTTAAGAGTTTTTGGACAACAATGGAGGTCTACAGAACACAGGAATAAGATATAAGATCAGGCTTTGGACACACAGCCTGTACTTATTAGCTGGATCAATTTGTTGTTTTGGGTCTTTCCATGGGATTTGTTGATAATAAGAAAAATACGGATCTTACTCATACTGATCATGTGTAGAGGACCTTAGTGTCTCTTTTTTTGACCCTACCTTCCGCTGACAACGAAGCAAGTCACTAGGAAGATGAGGAGAACAATTCCTCCAGCGATGGACACAGCCAGAATGGTGGACTGGTTAGGGTCCCCGACAGCAAACACATCTGTACAGGAGACAAAGGGAACACAGCGGATTAATAAACAAAAGCATAAAAAGGTGGATGGAAAGAAGCTGAGGATGTTTTCTGCAGGAGAGAAGTGAGGGGAGAAAAGGGTGGCTGGGAGTAAAAAAGGCAGCAGGGTGAGTGTGGCGGGGGAAAGAGGGAGAGAGAATGAAATATGATAGCAATAGAAAAGGAGATAAAAGACAGAGGTTGAAGGAGAGGGAAAAAGAGAGAGCGGCAAACGAGTGAAAGAGAGGGAGGGAGGTGGATGGAATAGTAAGTAAGGTCCTTGATGAAAAGCGCTCTCCCTCTCTGCATCGCCTATGAGGGTATGAGAGTGGACGTGAAAGCCATTCTCATTCGGCCGCGCTGTCCAAATGGATATGTTAACATTGCACATAACAAGGCTACCACCGAGAACTTTCTGCAAAGATGCATCGATTTTTACGCCACACCAATCGAGCCATAACTCAAAACAAATACCCCATTTATCTGGCTTAGCTAAGCATGAGCGGACACGTGTGTGTGTGTGTATATATATATATATATATATATACAACCGTGTGTGTGTTGGAGAGGCAAATGAATGCCCCTAGGCAGGCACAGACAAGCATTGATCTCCTATTACATTTACTGGTGCACACATACACACCCTTCTTTTACAATCAATGGAATTGATCTGATTAGATAACATGATGTGATTGCTATGGGGTCAGCTGAATTTGGCAGATTGTGTATTTTACAGCACTGAACTTGAATATGAACCTGCTGTATGAAGGCTCAGTAACAGCTCTATACACCATCCCATCCTGGGTCCTGAGCTCCATAAGTTGCAGGCGGAGTCATAATCTTATTTTACAGTCACATTCCAGATATTTGTTGCAGAACAGGAATAAAAACCCAGCTTTTATTGATTATTGAATGATTAGTAGGCTAATGTGTGCCTGTTTTATGCTGCATAGACAATCTATAACGCAGTGCTATACATTAACTGATTTGCCCCCTCTGCCTGCCTGTCTGGGAATCAATGTTCACTTTGAAGAGCACATTATGGGGCCTCTAAAGCAGAAAATCCTAGAGCACATAATGAAGCGATAATGAAAGTGGATGACAGCATACAAAGGAGAAAAGACGAGTGACAGAGAGCTTGAAAACGTCATGACAGAGATACAGCGTGGTATGCTGAGAGCTGTTTGTGAGGCCTGGCCCCAGTGGTCTGGATCGAACCCAGAATAGATTTCTCTTTTGTGTCTCCTCCTCTTCTTTCCAGTCTAAGTCTAAGTATGGAATACATTTCTAAATGTAAGTGGTCAGAAGAGGAAAACAAATCCTGCTCTACACAGACGACTGGTGTTGTAGTGTAGTTGCAGGTGGGGAGAATTCATTCAGGCAGTAAGATGTCCAGTCAAGTTTAAATTAATTCACTGGATGGCTACAAAATACCTGAGGATGCCTGGTGTTTTCATTCTCTGTCTTTTGAATTCATGGTTGTCATCATGATTTCTGTCAGGTGCAAACTTCTTCTATCCTTTAGATTTGGCTCCAGTCGTTGGCGTGAATCAAAACCGCACAATTCAGTAATGTATAACTGGGTTATCTACTTTTCACTTGATATGTATTCTAGGATACTTTCAAGCCACTGGTTCAGATACGTAGATGACAACCTGCAAGGCTGCCGGGGTTTTTCTGTCTGACAAAAGAAGTGAAGAAGCCATTTGGATGAAAAGTGAGCTATTTTATAACCATCCGGTGGATTGATTTAAACTGCAGGAGGAATAAATCAGACTTACACTACACTGTGATATAATATGCCAGTACTCTTTGCTCTGCAGGTTATGTTTGTGCTTCTTGTTCACCTGCACCATTCACCTCTACTTTGGATATGTTGTGTTAACACTGTGGCTTGTTTTTAAAGAACTGGCATGTAACTATTTTCAGCGCAGCCACTGCCTGCTTTTCCAATTTCCATCTGAAAACCACAGGGACATTTTAAAAAGAGTAAAAATAGATGAAGAAAATTGCAATCCCATTACACAGAATGAAAAGAAAAAATAAAGGAAAACTGAAATTGCTCATTCATTACGAGTAGACAAATATTAATTGTTCATCCCTCTACCTTCGTGGCTGGTTTCCAATTCGATCTCTCCGCCGTAGCTCCCGTAGCCCCCGTCGGTTCGAGCCCTGACCCTGAACACATAGGTGGTCCCTGGCTTTAGCCCGTCCACTGTCATCATGTTGGAGCGAGTCTTCAAAACAGTGTAGTTCTGCTCTCGCTGATTCTGAAGTGGAAGAAAGAGCAAGAGGAAAGAATTTAATACTAAATTCAGTGGATACTATTAAGTGTCAGAGAAATAAAGTGATTGTGGATAAAAAGCAGCTGAAATTATAGATATACTCTAAAGGGTTATATAAAGAGCAATGGACTGTGGCATCGAGAGACAGAAAAAACCAGGAAAGTCTGAAAATAATAGAAACCTCAAATAGTTGAATTTGAATGTCTCCAGGAGCCACATACACCTCACTAAGTTTTCATTTGTTCATCAGTGGACCGTTTGGTCGCATTTATACATGAGCATCTGCCTCTACTCTTGAGGGGAATATGTGGTTACTGAAGTCCTGATCCACTTTGTTCCTCGACTACCTTGTAGGTGTAGGGGTGTGTGTGTGTGTGTGTGTGTGTGTGTGTGTGTGTGTGTGTGCGCACTTACAAATATGTGTGTAGGAGGATGAAAAAGGAATAAGTGTGTCTGTCAGTAAGCTGATTCTCTGCAGAGAGGCTGATACTCTACCTAATGGAAGCCACTCTACAACACGGATTAACACTATTTTACTGCTAATGCCTGCCACACACACACACACACACACACACACACACACACACACACACACACACACACACACACACACACACACACACAGGCTTAATTTCATCACCTTGGCCGTGTTTTACAAGGTTTGTTCGACAGATGTGTGGTTAATTGGCTTGGTGTGAGCAGTAGGGGAGACATTAGGGATATGGCGATGGAGACAGAGACAGAGATAGGAAGAAAGAGAGAGAGATGTTTGTGATGAACAAGTCATTACAGACATGCCCTAAGGCTAAACCCATATATGCTACGAGCCTAGACAACATGTAGATTAAAGAGAACAAAAGGGGGAGGAAGAAACATGTTGCGTTAAACATGTTAAAGGGTTGCTCCAGAAACTTAGCATTGCACTTAAAGGAATAGTGTGACATTTTTGGAAATATGCTTATTCGCTTTCTTGGCGAGAGTTAGATGAGAAGATTGATACCACTCTCAGCCGGTTAGCTTAGCTTAGCAGAAAGACTGGAAACGGGGGGAAATGGCTAGCATGGTTCTGTCTAACTGCCAACCAGCACTTCTAAAGCTCACTAATTAACACGTTATATGTCTTTTGTTAATCCATGAGGAAAGTAAAATAAGTGCAAAAACAACAATTTGTATATGTGGCGAACTATTTCGTGGCTGGGACCAGTAACTTCCTAGAGTCTCCGCTGGTTGCCGGCAGCTGGTTCCGGTTGAGAAATAATCTGGAAAATAACGGCAAACTGTACAGATTAAACAAACTAGATATAATGTGGTAATTCATGAGCTTCAGAGATGCTGGTAGGTGGATTTTCTACCTTTGGACACCGCTTGGATAGCTGTTTATGTCTTGTTTCCAGTCTTTCTGCTAAGCTAAGCTAATCAGCTGCAAGCAATAGCTTCATATTTACTGCACAGACATGAAAGTGGTATCGATCTTCTCATCTAACCCTCAGTAAGAAAGCAAATACCTCCCAAAATGTCAAAGTATTCCTTTAAAGTTGTTCCACATCTCCAGGTTGTAACATGTAAACTGGTCTTCATGTGTAAAATTGGTGCCCCTTTAAAAATTAGTATGTGTGTCTCTCACCTTCTCATAATAGATGACCTCATACTCCACTATCGCTCCGTTGGGTCTCTCTGGACCCTGCCAGGCCAAAGTCACACTGTCCTTGCTCCGCCTCTCCTTCAGCACTACGCTCACTGTAGGAAAACAAAGAACAAGAGGGGAGAGCATGAACAACAAAGAGAGAGTAAAAGTTCAACAGGAGGAGAAAAAAAAAAAAGCATGAAAAGAGGAAGAGAGAGCGGGCTGTGGGGACGAGGAGAGCGATTTTTTTGGATACCTACTGTGCTATAATGAGAAGACCCATATCTGAAGTGTGCGTCAAGTAATCGTGCTAATGAGAGAGCATACAAGGTGTTTTATACATGTGTGATCACAGCATTCTACGATGTGTGTATGGTGTGTGATCTGCTCGTGTTGTTAACGTGCAAACCCTGTGACTGATACCCAGCCTTCCCACATTGGGGCACATGCTCATGTGGGTTGAAAGTGTGTGTTTGCTTGTGCTTGTGTGACATACTGTAGTCGAGAGTAGCTCGTGTGACATGTGGGTATGTTAATGAGGTTAACAACCTCCTACACCCCTTTTCACCTTCCCCCTCCTGTCGTTACATGCACACATCCGTAGTATGAGGCCTATTAGTCATCACCACCCTGTCATACTCATTTCTCTTACACAAATTTCCCACAGGCCCACACTATGAAAGATGCCCGCGTGATTATACAGTATATGGTGTAGGCAGAGTTGCAGAGGTGTCATTTTGTGGTATCAGAGTGATGCAACAAAGCAGTTATTTTACACTCGTCTTGTAGCCTGATAGTCTGCACTGCAATCAGGAGACAATTTTGAAAAATGCTCAATTCCCTATCCTACAAATTCCTAGTTCAGGCTGATGAATACATTTTTCCCGAGGATTTTATTTTCTTATCAGCCTTTAAAAGTGGATCAATGAAATTCTGCAGAATCCTTCTTCATCTTCTCACGTTTTTACTGCAATTTAAATCCTAAAAACACCCTGACACACAAACAAATTATACTGTGATAGAGCCTTCTGTGTCAACAAATGCTGGTGTTTTGACATTCATAGTTTAATTAGGGGATTAAGATGTTTTGATTAGGAGTGGCATGACCCCCAGTATGCGCGTATGCTCTCACCTGTCTGTGATGTAGTGACATTGATGACTGCAGTTCCTCTGGGTGTGGGACTTAAATCCGACACTCCATTCTGGCTCTCAACAGTGAAGCTGTAGTTGGAGTCCGGCTGCAGGTCGGTGACCAGCACGGTGGCTGACGAGAGACCGAACTGTCTGGGAACAAAATGGACGCTGCTACCGCATGGTGCGCACTTCTTGCCATCACCGGAGCACTTCCTGCAGTGGAGGCTGTAGGTGATGTCTCCTCGGCCTCCTGTGTCTCTCGGTGGCGACCACTCCAAGGTGACGCAGGTCTCGTTCACCGTGGAGATGGGGTTCTCTGGAGCAGATGGAGGACCTGTGGAAAGATAAAGGCATAGACTTATTTCTGTGTCCTTATCTTATCAAAAATTAAAAAACAACAACCTGTGATTATAAAACCTTTTTGTCAAGCAATTAGTCTTATCCAACCTGCTGTTAAATGACTGGGAGTGAATGTGAGAAGTTTGAAGGTACCTTGTATCATTTTTTGTAAACAAACAAAGTAATGTTGCCTTTTCTCACCAAAGGCATTGTGTGTATCCTTAATAAACATGTTTAAAAGTACACTCCACTGCTTACTTGCTAGCAGTCTTCTTCTTCCTTGCCTTTGTTCGCACATTAACGCCACCAACTGCTGATCAGTGGAATAGTATGAAACCATCGACAGGACTATGTGCACGCACAAGATTTTTACAAAACGGGGACCCACTCTTAAAAACATTTCTCCAAACTCCACAGGATAGCATTAACGATGTAGAACAAAACAGATTTGTGAAGTAATATTACAATATATGGCACACTGCTATCCCAGCATGCACTGGGTGAGCTGCATGGTCCACCCCAAACAAGTCACAGTCTATCCACTGCTGAGCTACTGTACCACCCCTTATATCAGAGCTCATAAAATACTGACTGATCCCCCCCCCAAATGTAGATTCTCTGAACATGCATCGTCTTCATGTTCATTACCAAATGCATTGCAGTTTCTATTAAGAACAGAATTCACATTGATTAAATTAAAAATGAATTAACTGACCAGAGGGGAGACACTTAGCGCTCCATTAATGAAGAGCTTTGGAATGGACAGTGATTAAAAGAGCTTGATTGTAAATGTGACGGTAGGAAAATGCATTACACTTCTGAAGTTTAAAGCCATCTTTAAGAGAAGTCACATGATGTTAAATAGTTGGCGCTCGACTGCAGGGAGGTTTTTACCATGCGAAGTTAACCGATACTCTTTGGAGCTGCACTGCACACAATAAACCGTGAGTGAGACAGTGATCTATAGAAAATGCCCGGGGTAATTTTCTCATGAGTCAGGTACATTTGATGATTTAGATCAGTTAATATTACTCTGAACTTCAGCTGAAATGATTAGTGTATCACGGAGTCAGAGTCCAAAAACTGTGTCAGTAATCATTCTCAAGGAAGCAGAGGCACAGCGACACACAAATGCTCTTTATTATAACTTCAGATGAAGTGTGTTCATGTTGATACATAAATCAAAATGTGTAGAGTTAATATATGTGAATAATATTTTAAATGGTTTTGCTGCAATTAAAGCAGCATACTGAGTTTTTAATATAGGACTGTAAGAAGCGTTTTGTCTCTAAATAAACCTGAGAGATAAAATCCTACTTTGTCTCTTTTATACAGATACTTGATCACGCTCGTAGATGTGAACACATGTCTGTGATATTTTATTGTGCGTACTCACAATGAAAGATGCCTGACAAAATGAAATTTGACACTCTCTGTTCACTAGCCTGCGTGTGTGTGATCATGGATCAAAGAGGTATATAACAGCAGCTTAGGGGCATGAAAATGAATATTGCCTATACCAAATTTGGGGATTGTAACAACTTTGATTTTAAATTCAATGAAATTCTGTTTAGGGCCACAAAAACATTTGTGTTGGCCAGGGGATACCTAACTTGGATGACGCTCATACACCCTTCACTTTTCCTCTGGCTCTGTATAACACACTGTCTTTTGTTTGCCCTGCTTTACCGTTTTATCTGATTTTTTTATGAAGTCTGTTGCTTTTTAAACCTATTGTTCACGCGGACTGAGCAATTCCTGTTTTTGCTTCATCATCAAACCAGTGGAACTCTTTTAGTGGGCGTTCAACTGCCAGAGGAAAGATGAAATCTGCTCCAAGTCCAGTTTGAGTAACAGATCCATGAGCTTGAAGGCTTATTAGACACCAAAACATTGCACAGCAGTTTATAATACAGGGAAGAAGGCTTGTACATTGCCTGAAAGTTAGCACTACAGCAATCATTTTATCTTTCATCGCAACGATTGTGAGATAGAAATGTGGCATTCATATTACAAATCTACCAGGAATGTGACCTTGCTGAATGTACGTTGCATTGCAGACAAAGCTGAGCCAGGTTCAACATTTTTCCCAGACAACTCTGCATTGATAACCTCGCTGTGTCAACGTAGTGGTCCCATTCAGATGAAGGAGGGGGCTGCATTGTTTCATTAATACTGTCAGTCTGAACGCTGCCTTATTCTCAAGGAAATGCAGGAAGTGCTGGCTTTGTCACCAAAGTTAGCGACCGACTTCTAACTCCTTGTTTTGTAATAAAGTACATCTACATTTTGGGCTTTTTCATTGGCAGATCAGTTTTAAATATTGTCAGGAGCGACAGTTTGAGTGAACCAAAAACCTCCAATGCATCATCAATGTAAGCCGTTATCATGCCATTCCTTTTGTATGGGAACCACTCATATGGAAACCACTGATTATGGTTGCTCACAGCACAGCATGGCGCAGGTATCTCAACTGTATGGAAATTGGGCAGTAGATGCCCATTCAGCCTGACATCTCATCAGGTCCTGGCTGAGCAGTGAGCCCCAGGGGGCCGCTGGCAGAGCCTGGGACTTTCCTGATTAGCCATCCCAGTGGCGAGCCTCTCAGAAGGGCAGGAGAGATGGTGGAAAGCTGGGCGTGGGGGATGGTGGCCGTGCTGGGATAATTGAGGCTGTCATAAATCTCCTGAAAGGGTGTGCTGACTGATCCTGCTAATTCTGTCTTTTTCTTTTCTCCATCCCCCCACTTCCCTAGGCCACACTTTACTGTCCATCATCATCGTTTCTACTGATCGGCCTTTTATGAGATTTAAATTATATGCCTCTGATAGACCCTATTTCCCCCGCTGTTCTATTCCTTGACTGTGTCTTAAGTGTCATTCTCCATCTTCTCTAAATGACTAATTCTTTCACCTTTTCTCCTTATTTTTCTCATTTTCGCCCTCTCCATCCTCCTCAGTGCTCTTCTCCAGCATGTGCGTGCGTGTGTGTGCGCGCGCAGGAGTGCCCATACATATTTTACCGAACCGTTACTCATGTCCAGCTGCTAACACCAACCGCTACACATCTCACCTGCTACAACGATTAATGAGTGTAATCTGCCGTAACCTGATAATGGGTTTGGGTATGTATGTGCATGCTTGTGTGTGTGTGTGCGCGCGCATGTGTCCATATTCCTCTAGTTCAGTCTCTCTCTCCCGCCATGTCAGCGTCCTTTCCCACCCTCACATTCCTCCGTCTATCTCAATCCATCTCTTTCTGTCCCCCTCTTTCCCTCAATCTTCCCTCCTTATCCTTTCTATTCTCCTCCGTCTCTGTTCATGAGTGTGTGTGTGTGTGTGTGCGTGTGCGCGCACATTTGTGTGTGTGAGAGAAGCAGACAAAGAATAAGAAACATCAAATTTCTACCACAGAATCACCTATATCAGTGTTCTCATCTGAGATATCTGTGGCCCGTAACCGTGTGTGTTTTATGTATGTATCTCTGGTGTTGTGTAAACCAATAGCAGCTGAGGAAGAGGAAAATGCATGGATGGCTTATAGATAGAAATATGAGAAAATGGAAAGCAGCCCTGCAATGTGAATTCTTATAGGGATACATTGCAAACGAATTAAATTAAACGTAATCCAATCATTGTTAAGTAATGCCATTTTATGACGTACAAATGTAAACAGCCAAATGCAAATATTTGACATCAGTGAATGCACTGAATACAAACTATGGTATGAAATTAGCTTCCAACTGTATGACTGTGTTTGGCAAACACACGCACATTTCATTAGCTACAGTGTTTGTTTCACTCACGTGTGCAGGCCATGGCGCGTGGGTCGGTCTCAGCACGGTAGAAGCCTTTCTCGCAAACGCACTCGACGGCTTGTTCCTGCGGGGACGAGCTGTGAGGAGGACATTTGGTGCAGTAGGCATCTGTGGCTGAAGCTTTGTAGGTACCAGGTCTGCATGCTGGAGTGAAGAGACAGATAAACACAGGGTTAGAGGCTGTAGTGCTGTAAAATGTTTACAAAGGGTCAAAACAACTTGGAAGTTCAAATTTTGACCCATTAAGTTATTTTTTCCCTTTTTCATGCACCATGGAAGTTTGTGACGTTGTGCCAGAAATCCCTACTCTCCAGAAATGCTTTTACAGGATAACTCCAGTTTATTGCAACTTGGGTCTCATTTTTGTTTAATCGATTCTGTCGGTTACCATAACATTACACTGGCCACAGTAATTGCTGAGCTCTGGGAACACATTGCTAAAAAGTGGTCATGTGCAGGGAGAAGATCAGACAGGTTTTAAACAAACCTCCACAGTAGCCAAACTTAATTGGAAGAAGGGATGGCTTGGTTTTCAACTTTGACCTAGCGTACCTACCGCAGTTGTGCGGGCACACACTTCTCCTTTGCAATGAGGGATTTTTACAGACCTTGCATTCACTTTCAGTTTTACCTCAGAATAAAGTGGTTTGAATAATCTAGCTAATTTGTTGGCTTGTGTCTGATTGTCTGACAGCTGATGTTTCTTGCCCTGTCTGACTTTGTTGTAGCGATGTCGCCAAGTTCCTAGATCTCAACTTGGTGAGTCCAATAAACAGATAGAAATTATGCCCAAAACTACTACTAGAATAAAACGAAGGTTGTACAGTATTAACCAGATTTATCCTTGAAGCCTGTGTGAAAATAAAGGAGGGTCAGAAGAGTTTAAGGGAGGACGGATACTCAAAAAGGTAGAAAATGTTCAAATAACACAAAATGACATGACAAGTTATGCTACAGGAGGTGCTATACGGATACTGATAGATCATAAGATGTGCCGTGCAGCACCCGTGGCAAAGAACAAGAAAACAAAGTTTGATGTAATATATTGTGACATTAGGTCCACATGAGATACTTTTACATCAGGCTGAAGGCCTGTATAACCACAGGGCCGTACAGTACAATAACACAGTGCAACAGAAGATCAACTGTCATTCCTGTTATATAAGCTTTAGATCTTCAGGCAACCGGGGGAACAGAAATACAGAGCTGCAGTCGCAGCAATAATCACAATAACATAATATGACTATTGCTACGGCTGTTACAGTGGCTGCATATTAGTCATTATATGGAGTCATAAAACTGGGGAGGGAAAACCGTGCTGCTACTCAACAGGAGCTGCCTGCTGAAATAGAACTGGGACTTGAATGATTTCCCTTTTGCATCCTAGGCAGTAAAATGGAATTTCTGACTTTCCCTTTGGTAATCTGAATATAGATTACGCATGTATTTATTTATACATTCATAGGCCTGGTATTCCCATCCTCGCCAGCCTTTTCTGCTACGGCGGTAAATAGCAAATTACGCTGTACAAAACCCCATGTAAGGAAAATGAGGGCGTCTCAAATGCAATTCGATAGATGCCCTGTGTGTACGCATATGTGTACGTGTGAATAGGTTGGATCAATGATGCGACAGAATCCGCCAGGTGCTGATTGCATGTTCGTGTGCCGAGCGCTTGTGTGCGAGAAGGTGTTAAGTATGCGGCGAGTGTGTGTGTGTGAGCGTGTGTTTGCTTGCTGATTGCTTGTGCTGGTGGTGAAGGTCATGGATTTAATCAAGCTACACGTCACTAGTCCCAGAAAGGCTGTAAATTATCACTCTAACACACAGACACACACACACACACACGTTCACGGGCACACACGTATGTTCAACGCCGTGGTTAACCTGCGGATAGAGGGAGGGAAAAGTGCCCTGAAAGTAGTGTGATTTCTCACTGTGGAGGTAAGTTCTTCCACCTGGACGCTGTGCTTGCTCACATACAGACAGTATTTTTAGGCAAATCATTCATCATAGGGGAGCAAAGTCCACTAGCACAATCCCCAAAAGACCTGAGAGAACACGGAAAAGGGATATGCGTGTGTGTGTGTGTGTGTGTGTGTGTGTGTGTGTGTGTGTGTGAGAGAAAGAGAGAGAAAGAAAGAGAGAATGAAAGAAAGAAAGAAAAGGGAGTGATAATTCTCAAAGGGTTTCTGCTCTCTTTCCTCCTTCCTGTCAGCTTCCAAGGTAATGGGTGCCTATGTGCTGTGCTAGTGACTGTGTGTGTGTGTGTGTGTGTGTGTGTGTGTGTGTGTGTGTGTGTGTGTGTGTGTGTGTGTGTGTGTGTGTGTTCCTGTTGGCTGGGCTGTAGGAGCAGGGTGGAAAAGCAGCTTTTCTCTGGGGACGTTTCATCCGGAGAGTCCTGGCTCCGGGCGCTGGCCAGCCACACAGCAGGCACAAGGGACCCCGGCGCTAGAGGACAGACAGGGCGCCCAATGCCAGGCCTGGCGTCCGAACAACTGCCTGATCTAAAACTTTCTGCAAGAATGGCGGCTTGGCTGCTTGGAGCTTGAAGCTTCCTTCTCCTGATTTGCTGTCTTCTACTCTGCTTTTCCACCTCGTTCTCACTCCAGTTTTTCTTTCTCTCTCAAAGTCCCCCGTTTCTTGCTTCTTTATTTTTTTTTCTCTCCAGCTACTCCCTGTGTTTGCCCCATGGGAAATGTGTTACTTGACTTGGTTCCCTTATGATTAATGATTTACCTTAGATATGAAAAAAGGGACAAGAAGGCTGAGGCAGTAAGACAGCGCTCACATAAATATACACTCACACACAAAGCAGACACACAGGAGCAGGAAAGTTTAGTCACAAAAACTAAACTTGCATAACCATGAGCTAACTCCAAATTTGAAAAGTAACAGTTGACAATGCTATAGAGTATACGGGATGCGTGCGTGTGTGCGTGTGTGTGTATGACAAAGAGTGGCCTCAGATCCAGTGTCTTATTAAATATTCATCCGGTCACCAGAGAGACTTGGTGTATTTATGCCAATCGATAGCTCTTAGATATGATATAGTACTGCTACTCAAGACACACCCTCAGTCACCACGCACTGATGATGATGATGAACAGCTCAACTGTCTCCTTTGGGAAAACACTGTACGGTATGAGCTGATTGAGTTTGTTCTATTCTATTCTTCTCTTTTTAGGGCTGCAACTACTTTCTTTAATCGATGTTCTGTAAAATGTAAACAAATAAGGCTATTACAGTTTCCCAAACCACACATCTCTTCAGAAAGCTGCACTAATCAATATATTTATATTAACAATGGTTCAGTTGACTACCTGTAATGTAAATGGTGTCACCTGTAGCGATGAACCCGCAGAGAATTTCCCCCCTGGCTCTGCAGTTCCCCTCAACACTCTACAGGGCTTTTTATCATCTTTTAACTCATTGTTTTGGTTTGTGGCTTCACAACGTTACAGTTCTGGTTCACTCTCACCACACATCAACCACGTTTCCAGCCGCAGCAGGCAGCTGTTTACAGCTAAAAAGTTCTTATAAAACCGACTGTAGGCTACCTGCCCTGCACCTAACAGCACACAGACAAAGTTAGCGGCTCGCTGCTAAACATAGTGGAGCATTTAGCAGCTAAAGAGCCAAGTATTTGCCTCACGAATAGGTGGAGAGCAGAGATAAAAGGAAACATTCGTACATCTGTCAGGTGACCAGAATCACGACTCCACATTAATAGGTAATTTGCTGCTGGATGTGTAAACAGGCAAAATTTTGCTAACACGTTAGCCATACTAACTCTACAGGGGGTAATATGATGCTGTACAACATTGCGTGTACATCTTGTTTTGCTTCTTTCAAAGCAAATCTTCACATTTCAGAAGCTGGAACCTGTGAATGTTAAATAATAAATGATCATCTAAATAACTTTCTGCTGATTGCTAAATTCTATTGTGTGCACTTCTGTTCTCACTCACTTTCCCCTCCAGTCAACAGTCAAATTTATTGTATAGCATGAAATTAATGCGATCTATTAGAACAAGCCTCCACACAGCCAGAATTACCTGCACTGGGAGGGGTTCAAAGTCTCTTTTACTTTTACACATGCAGCCTTCACAGTTAATTATACAGCAAATTATACAGTTAAGGGGTCATGTATAAATATGGAGCCAAGTGCTAAAGTTAGACACTAGCATACTGAACAAAAGTATGCTATGCTTTAGTTAATGCTGTGATGTTCGCTGTGATGAATGACACTCCTAATTAAGAAGTCTTTAGCTGCGTTTAGGTGTGAAAGGTTGCATCACGCCAACATAAGATTTAGGAGTTGCTTGTGAATGACACTACCGGAAGAGTTTAGGAAATGTATTCAATTAATGTGGGAAAGGGCCTGTGCAGATTCACACACAAGTGCACACACAGAAACACAAACCCGATATCTCATAGTCAAAGTCATTACATCCTCATTACATTCAACCGGGCGGCTCTGTACGTATACAAAATCACATCAGCTGCACTTTTCTGAAACAAACAGTTCCTCTGCCTGGCTTGGAGCCGTCTCCTCTCCTCCATTTCCCTTTCAAATGTTCTTGTTAGTTTAACTGTTAATTTCGCTGTTCTCTTGCTTTCTGTTGCACTTGCTCCAAGTCAAACATTTCCCCCCGCCGGCTTTACCATAAAGGACAGAAAGAGGAGAAAACTCTGTGTGTGTGTGTTTGTGGATGGGTGGGGGGTATAGTGATTGTGTGTGTGTGTGTGCATGTGTGTGTTCTTTTGAGAGGGAAGTTGTGTAAAGCTCGCTGGCCCACGGGAGATGAGCTCCATAATGGTCACCATGGCAACAGGCTTTCAAGATGGAACCCTTCTAGTACCCCTCGAGTGCCACAGCTCCTGGAGCACAGAGCAGCCTCTGTGTGTGTGTGTGTGTGTGTGTGTGTGTGTGTGTGTGTGTGTGTGTGTGTGTGTGTGTGTGTGTTTTGTAGACTACCCAGGCGTTAGTTGAGGCCAGCTACTTAAAAATTGATACATCAAGCGTCAGTGGAGAAATCTGACGAGAGTGAATCTGACGTCCTTTACGGCCACCGGAGTCGCATCTGTATGTGTGTGTTTGTGTGTATTTGTGCTCATGTGTACACGCCCGTGAAACATGCTTTCAGTCGAATTGACATGTTTTCATGCTAAACAAACTGAGGGCAAAAGTTAAAGAATAACGTTGAACCTTATATTTGAAAAAACATACACAGTTAGCAATTAGAAATCATACGCTTACTGGTACTTCATAATATTATAAATGTTAATGTGAACATGTCATTTAAATTAATAGATTCACTGTACACTGGTGTGCATTAGCAAAGCAAAGTGCATCTTTTAAAAGCTGCAGAAGAACATGACACATGTGACATTATTAACCGAGAGTGTGTTCGTGTGGTCAATAATTTCCCTCATTGATAAGGGGAAGTAATATGTGTGGGTGTGTGTGGTATGAGGTTCATGTTTATAGAGCAGAGAGCAGAGGAAAGTGCATTAGTGCATTGTTGTGTGTGTGGTAATGAGGAGGTTTGTGTGGAATAGAGATGTCAGCATCAGAGTCCAGCCCCCTGCTGAGAACCTCTAATCTCTTATAACAACCTTTAACACCATAGTAATTTTACATTACATCTGCTCTTTCTTTCTCTCTCTCGGTCTGATCTGAGGATTTATCTTCATATCTACTTGTTAAACTTTAATAACCTCATATTGTTTGCTCTGTATGAACTGCAACTTTGTAATGCATTACATTTCATTGCCTTCATGTTTTGTTTTAGTTGTGTTGAGTCAGTTTTCTATAAGTGGCATCATCACCACAACAGAAAAGTTGTAATAACAATGAGCTCATTATAGTTATATACATAGTAACTCACAGGTTTACAGGGATGCTAAAGGCATCTGACCTCTCACTGCAAAATCTGACCATTAGTTATTAACAACAATCATAGAAAAAGATAGACAAAATATTATTTTTTTTATTGGGGGGGGGGATACCCCATTGGCCATGATGAGATAAAAATCATACATAAAAATCATCAAACCGTCTCTGTTACATCATTTACTCCACTGCTCCAGACTACCATTTAAGCATGGACTATTTTGAGCAACACTAAGAGACATCATTATTATCTCAGCAGTCAGAAAATGAGAGCTCTAAAGAAAAGTAAGTCATCTTAAAATATATTGGGCCAAATGTGGATGTTTTTTTTGTTTTTTTTTAAACAAGAGCTTGATAAAATATATGTTTAAAAAATTAAGAAAACAGTTCTTTCAAAAAAGCTATAAAATGCTTTACCTAAGAGCATAATAAATAATAACATGGTTACCCAAGAGACAGTAATTGCTGGTCCAGTTTAACCCAGTTATCAAGTCTTGCCAGGTATAATGCAGTGCTTATTTAGAAGTGAAACAAATGTGAATATGAAAATGATTCCCCAAACTGTCTGCTGTAAACATAATTTGCATTACATAGTGACTTACCATGGTTGTGTGGCTATGCAGGATTGCAATTAAATAAGTTTATACTGGAAGGCTCTTTACTGGGGACATTTCCACAATTTGTAGTGCTTGAACTGGGGCTGGTGCTCACTGGTAACAGCACTTTGGATATTGCCTATTAGCATTTTGGGTCACAGTGGAAGGTAAGCCCACCAGAACCAACTTCATGAGTGATCCCAGTATTTGAGACTAAATATTGTCACGTTTGACCGCAGAAATCTAGAGATTTAATATTTCCCAACCAGAACTGTATCACTGGCAGGAAGGAAAAGGCTATGAAAAAAGCATTTATATCCGGAAGCTAGGGGTAATACTGGTGCCTGAAAAAAGAAAGGCATTTAACTGCATAATTACAGTAAATGAACAAATATCACATACATCATAATAATAAATAATAACAATTTGTAGAGACTTTTGAAGTTTGTTATGGAGAAAAATCTATCCGACCACAGAACAGGTGTTAAAATAGCCTGCCAGACAAATTATCAGTGAATGCATGTATTTTCTAATGTAGGCCTTTGTCAGATCCTGTGGTATGTGTGGCCTTATATGGACAGATGTTTTTGGAATTGGCTGAAGGAAAATTGTCCCACTTATTATATCTAATCAGAAGAATTTCAGTAACTGTGCTTTAATAATTATATTATTTTGTGTGTGGGCGGCATGTCTGGAAAAGATCAACTTGTAGAAACGTAGGCCTCATAGTTAGTCTTTTGAGTAGTGCGAGTAGGCCAAGTTCAGAGTATCAACCCCTTTTTATCCCAATTCAACCACTACAGTTCATCACATAAGAGGTAAGATGACCAGTGGGGTAATGTCTTGAAAGTTATGATGTATTGCTAAAGCTAATATTGTACTGTATAGCAGCAGTTGGCTACTTTTGCCTGCGAGACTCTTGTTAGAGAAAGACAAGGCAGGATCACATGGTTGCAGAGCGGACGTGAGGTATGAGCCATGAGCCGTGTCCAGACAGAAGACATGATTGACACCTCAGGACAGACCCTCACTGTGTTTATAGCATCTTATTACTTCTGACCCCCCCCACACACACACGGTCAGACTGGATATGAAATGGTTTGTGATGTCCAGTACATGAAGCACATGAGTACACTCTGGCTTCTTTCTGATCTACTCTGTCCTCTGGATACCAGCCAATTACTGAGAGCGGCCAAGGGGAACTACGGGATGAAGCTCTCCCTCTTCCTCATTCTGTCCATCTCTGTCTTTTCTCTTTCTCTCTCCGCCAATCTCTCTGTTTGCGCTCCTGTCTGTCTATTTCTATTTTTCTGTCTCTGTCCTTTCCGTCTCTCTTGCTCCTTTTCTGGCCATCTCTACTTTATTCCCTCTATTTGCGCGTGTGTGTGTGTGTGTGTGTGTGTGTGTGTGTGTGTGTGTGTGTGTGTGTCTGCCTTGGTATGTGTGTCTTATTTCCCAGTGGGTTGTCTGTCATATGTTGACCCTGACCTACTCCAGAGCTCCTGCACAAATATTTATTCTCTCACTGACAGACACACACATATATACCCCTCCAAAAAACAAAAACAAAAATCTGAGGGAAAGAGAGCAAGCTCAATTTCAGTGCGATTAAAGCAAACACACATCTACACAGACACTCTTCTAGTGGTAACCCAAGCTGATGGCTCTCTAATTTTGAGCCGGGATGATTATCCTGCAGTCTAAAAACAGATTAAATAGATACCAGGTGTGTTTCTGTGTGAAAGGGGTCATGGGCGAGGGACATAAAGACAGAGACAGAGAGAGAGAGAGACAGAGAGACAGAGACAGAGAGACAGAGACAGAGACAGAGAGACAGAGAGAGAGACAGAGACAGAGAGACAGAGAGAGAGAGAGAGAATGACGGGCCTATAAAGGGAGTCTGTTGGGAGTTTGGTTCACCGTCTGAATAACTTACTCTTCTGTCTGTCTGTTTTGCCATCAAGATAAAAAGGCCAGAGGAACACAAAGATTCACCTTCTCCTTTTAACAGCCAGACAGACCAGTACACATGCAAAAACACAACACACACAGATACACACACACAAAAAGCTTCAATCTACATACACTGATTTAAATTTTCACGATAACCACACACATTCTCTCTCCCCAAGCACACACGTAGCTTAAACATCTTCTATAAAACCCAACCCACAGAGCTTTAAACACACTATAAACACACACACACACATCTCCCCAGATACACTCAGTAAACGTGCCGGCATCGTCTGGCCCCGTGACCGGCTGTGTGTAGGAGGAGCGTGCCTCCTTCCCTCACCCACGTTATTTTCAGTTCATCACTCTCAATAATTCATTGTCTCAGGCGGAGGAGGAAAGGAGAGCCCCGTGCCTTTTTCTCTGTGTCAGACACACACACACACACACACACCCACACACATGCAGATGTACCTGTCAAGTGGGGGGCCGTATTCTCGCTGTCTTTAATCTGTGGGTGGACAGTGTTCAACTTCGTCAGTCAAACTCACAACAAATTGACGATAGCAGGAAAATCTGCACTTGTATGTTTTAATCTCGCTGGCAAGAGAAGATTACAGAGACTTCATAGTCGGTGATTTATGAACAACTAACAAACACAAAGCAAAAGAAATGCTAAGAAAGAGAACACTGCTGCCTCGCTGTATACATTGCTGAGTATACAATGCTGTGAATTAATGTATTTATGTACATGTGTATGTATGCGACCCTCTTCCACCTGACACACAGTATTACCTTGTTACAAATGAAGTTTTCGCCTTACACACCCCCTTGACACCCCGGCGCCCATTCAGCGCCGTGCAGGAAGTCAAGGGTGTCGCATACAAAAGAGGAAAATTGCCACTGCGTGTTCCGTTTGTGCTCTCCGTAATAAAATCAGCACCATTCAGGACCGAAGGAGCTATTCATCTGACAAATAAATATCGACAAAACAATTACATTATGGGCAGATAAGCTTATGAAGCAGCCTTGAAAGGTAATAACACTCACAGACCTCAATAATACCCTTTCAACATAGCGATGGGTAAAGCTGGGTGGCAAAACACAACTTTATGATTTATGCTGCTATTTGCATATGTTTGCACGAGGTGTCTTAAATGTGACCTTATTTCCTAAAACATGTAACTGACAGAAGAAGTTATCCTCTTGTTCTCCCCTAATAATGCATTATAACCCATCACAGATCATTTAAGTTCTGAGTTCCGTTAAACATCGGAGGTAATATATCTACAGAATGTGTAAGTCACACAGAATCAGGTCTGTGCGTTCAGATTTGACTGAGTTTTGACTCCGTGAAGGTGTGCGAATTTTGACGCAAATAGCGTCAGTCAGACGCTGAGGGCTAAAGCAGCCACTGCTGACAGTGTTGGTAAGGGTTAGAACACCGGCATGCACCTATCCCTTTCACCTCACACAGCATCTTTGCCTCAAGTCCCTCCCTTGAGAAATCATTACCAGTAAACATGTCTAGCAGGTGTATTTAGCTACCTGTACAAAGTGTCAGTTCAAGCCTGCAGCCTCTGTCGAAATCTTCCATCTATAACTGTAACATGGCAGCAGCTGGTCTAAACGGCCATATTTAAAAATGAAACATAATGACACGTCTCTCAGGTTCTGCGTAACCGTTCCTTGCTCTGGCTGACACTGGGGCTAAAAAGTCTATCTGAATTTTCTGAATGGCTCCTCTTGACTGCAGAACAATAGTGCAGCTGTACTGCATACAAAAGCAGCAACGAATTGGACTTCGACCGCGGTTACATCTGCACGCCGTGTTTGGGGCTGAGCAATAACGCCTGTGCAATGCAGGCCCAATCAGTCTGACAGGCCGGTCGCACATCTGGAAGCCATCCATAAACTAGAAAGAGAGAGAGGGAGGGGATAAGGGGAAGGGGTCAATGGCTGCCTTCCTGTTCCTGTGTTTCCTGTTCAGCAGACTTGCTGGCTGCCTTCATGCCTCCTCTGGTCTCTCGTGCACACACATGTACCTTTCTCAAAACCTTTAGATCTTAAGTGGAGCAAACTCAACACTGATTCAATACTATGGAAATGTGAAAATTATGAACTTTCCCATGAGCGCACACATGTTTATCCCTAGCTGGAACTCAGAAGCATATGCAGCACAGCCAATTAATGGCAACTGTACCCAAAGGAGACTAACTCTCCCCTCTACACCTCTCCTCTCTCTCTGCCTGTGTCTGAAGGGAATAGTGCTATATAAGGACGTGAGGAGTTGAAACATGCGTTAACAGTTTCCCAGTCCTTGGCCTGCTTTCCCTCCTCTTCTCTAAGGGTTTGTTCACACAGCTCAACCCACTGCACCAGACTCAGCTGAGCTATATGAAGCCCTGTCTCCCAAAAGCCACCTCGATGTCCTCAGGTGTTGTTGGGGCTAACACTTCAGCGGTGCATACACGTCTTGGCGCTAAGGTGGCTTTTGGCAACTCAGCTTATGTCTGACGAGCAATCCGCCATGGCGAGAGTGGAGTTGCGCTGGGAGGCTCTGTGTGAATACACATTATCTGGGTCAGTGCTGTGTGGGTATGTAGACGGGGACTATGGTGTGTAGAGGATAAAGCGAGCGCCTAAGCCTTTGTGATTTTGTGTGTCATTTATTCAAACACAAAAGAGAGGAGATGAGAAAGAGGGAGAGGGAAAAGGGATGGCGTTTTTAGGAGGGACATGTGAGAGAGAGGAGATAAAGGCAAATAATGACAAAATTAAGGAAAAGGTGGCTGTCGTTATCCAAATAAATGAAAAGTGAAGTCAGACAGGACAGGTCGAGTAGCAGAAAGACACACACTCCCACAGACAGCTAGAAGGATAGATGACCTGCACTTGGCCCATATATCTGTTTGTCCTTTAAGAATATCTGGCTAGTGCTGCTGCCTGACACTTCAACAGCTTAATGCCCTATTGCCTGCAGCAGTGTGTACACACACACACACACACACACACACACACACACACACACAGCGCGGACTGTATACACACAAAAATCTCTTGACTTGCTGTCTAAATCCTTCTGTTAGCCGCCCACTCCCTTCTTACCCACACCTTCATGCTCTCAAAGCTCCCTGAGCTGCCACTAACAGAAGAGCAAAGAAATGAGAGAACTGTGTGTGTGTGTGGGGTGGGGGGTGGGGGTGGTGAGAGAGAGTGTGTGTGTGAACATACTACATGCAGGAGGGGGCCCTTGACCTTCAAAAGTCTGTATGTGATCAACATAAAAATGCTCACTTTACCGACTGCCTCAACTGTCCACATCACACACACATACACATGTTCACACATACACACACACTTCTGCTGCAAGGATAGAGGCAGAGATCGAGCTCTGTGTTGGAGAGGCAATAAAGAAAGGCAGGTTCCCTACTGAGCTTTCAACACACACACACCTACACACACACACAGCGCTCGGTAAATGAGCTCAATCTCTTTCACAGGTGCGCAGATTAGCCTTTTCCTACATCTGTTCCCTGCTCAAACCTTTCATTATGAACAGACGCTGCAATCCTTGTCTGTATCTGTGTGTGTGTGTGTGTGTGTGTGTGTGTGTGTGTGTGTGTGTGTGTGGCTGTAGTGAAAGTTATATTATTTGACCTTCAAAAGTCTGTGAAAGTTATATTATACATGTTGTTACGGCCGTAACAACATGTATAATATAACTTTCACTTATCTGTACAAAGGCTTTTTACTGTAAATCCTTTCCTGCTGCGCTGCAGTCAGAGCCAGGTCTGATCGACCGAACGGCTGAGCAGCAGGCCTTTGATCGCTGCTCGTCACTGGGAAGACTGAATGCTGAATTCCCCTTCACAGGTTAAGCAATGTTGTCCAAAAAAAAGAAAAGCTACAGTTTTTTTTTTCTTCTCCTGAAAACGACATTGTCCAGGACTTCGCTTTCCCTCCCAAAAGTTATGATCTCATAGTCAAATGGGGTTTCGAGTGTGTAAGGGGCTAAAGCAGTGTGATGTTTTCCTGGCTTTAAGGGTTTCATGGCTATGCCTTGAGGGAACTGTTCAACATTGGAGCGGTTTTGTGGTGGAAAACAGTTTATTCATCCGCCCGACACTTTTGTGCAGCATCTATTGCTGGAAGTTGCCAGATATTGTCGGTGATCACAGATTTAGGTTTTGATCTCTGTACAGGCACAGTGATACCAAACCTGGCAACCTAACGGTGACAACAAGACTTCAGGAAGTTACTGCGCTCAGCCAAGAAATATCCCAGCACTCTCCGTAACACTGCAACGTGTTGTTTTGCACAGACTACGAGATATGACGTGTTAATGAGTGAGCTTAATTTGCCAGGCGGATTTTGTTACCTTTGGATAGAACGAGGCTAGCCGTTTCCCTGTTTCTAGTCTTTTGTGCTAAGCTAAGTAGCTTCATATCTACCATATAGAAATGAAAGTGGTATCAATCTTGTCATCAAACTCATGGTGGCCTGTTCTTTTGAACTTCTTTTAAACTCTGCCATCTCAACAGGGCTCCCGCTTCTTGACTCACACACGAAACAGTCCAAATCACAATGAGCATATATCCAATACTGTTGAACCCATTTCGGCTGATTTATTTTCCCTTTTAACAAACCTGGCAACATTCCTGAGTCCAACTGATCCACACATTTCCTGCAATACATGCTCGCTCAAGTAAACTTTGTCCCACCCTTTCTTTTTACAGCAGGTGATCATTATCATCTGATTAACCACAACAGATACAAATAGAAATCACACAAAATAGAAATGTTATTAAATCATGTCACAGTGACCCAGCCCACATAAGCGGAAGAAAATGAATAGATGGATAATCATCATCAAAATTGCCATTCTTTCAATACTGTGGCAAACTGTGAAAATTGCACCCAACACAAAAACAGCTCTAACAAAGCACATTTGTCAAAAATGTTGAACTATTCCATGAACTCACAGACATGAGATTGATATCGACCTTGTTATCAAACTCTCAGAAAGAGCAAATAAGTGTATTCCCCAAAATGATTGTATTATTATTTTATTTATTATTATTTATTTTAAAATAGTATTTCAAGTTATGTAGCAGTCCAGAAACCCATTGTGTCTGCCTCCACAGCGTTCCAAATGAACACATAGTTGACAAGACAATTCACACCGGATCGGATGCACGTTGGACTTGTTCCTCGGTGATTTACACTTTGGTTTCAGTCCAATCTGAGAAGTGAAAAGAACAGCAGGAGGGCTGTGTGGAATCAGTATGACGAGTGTGGTGTGACTTTGAAAAGTTCCACTGTAAACTAAGCTCTTGCTTCACATTGGCAGCATCAAACAGACAAATGAATAAGAAGAAAGAAGGGGAAGAGGAGACCATTAGACAGGTATAGCCGACGGACAGACAGATGTGTCATGCTGACCTATATTACTTTTGCCCGCCGAGAAAGAGAGAGGGAGATGAGAGCAAGAGAACTTGTGTCGAGGTGACAGGTGTCTGTCCTTCTCCACTCCGTCTCCTCCATCTCTCGGGCATCTGAGGCAGTAATTGGTGCTGTCAGACATACAGAGAAGGACAGAACACACACACACAAACACACACCTAGCTGTACACACATACATGCTCTCACACACACACACACACACACACACCTGCCCTTCAGCATATACCCTCAGGGCTTAAAGCAGGAGAGGTCTGAGAGGAGAATTCACTACCAGCTGTGAGACAGAGAGACAGCAGGAGAGAGCGAGGCAGTACGAGGTGGAAATTGAGGGGGTAGAGGAAACAGTGGCAGACAGAAACAGAGAGGGAGAGAGAGAGAAGAAAGCAAGAGCGAGTGAGGCGGGGGGGGGGG
>LKNJ01001202.1:0-58670 GCA_002120245.1 Maccullochella peelii | reverse complement strand
AGAGAGAGAGAGAGAGAGAGAGAGAGAGATTATGTAACTCCAGTGGTGACAAAGCAGATGAGTATGATTTCATGTGACTGAGCAGCAGAGCCACGGCCATCGCAGCAGCAGTGTGTGTGTGTTGCACACTATGGTACACAGAAAACCAAAAGGTGAATGAAATAACACAAAACTGCATGCAAAACAAATATGTATTTAAGTTGCAATGTTAAACATTAAAAGAACAGGCCTGGTGAAATTTGATATTTTTCTTATTGTCAACAAATCTCATGAACAGACCAAAAACCAATAATGTATTGATCTTACCAACAAGTATTGTCCGTGTAGCAAAAGTCCGATAAAGGTTATTCAGTGAGTCACACTGTTGCATTGGTTGCCGTTTTCCCCTCAGTTACAATAAGCATGGGCACAGTTTTAAGTCACTCCAACATACACTGTCCTGCTGCGTTAAATACTCACTAGATCTCTTTTAGTAAATTACTGTAACTTTATTTTACAGGTCCCATAGTTTACTTAGGATTTCCTTGAAACAAACTGATGTAATGATATGTATAAGGAAGGTGCCTCATTCCAATTATTTCTCATTGGAACCTAAATAATCTTTTAGTCTTTGCACAGCAGGTCAGCTGAACATGCATACATGTAAAAGTCTTTCTGTGTAGCTGTAAATTACAGGTAAGCAAACAATTCAATCTGGAGAATAAAGTGTCCAATAATTAATATTCACTTGGGTTACATTTTTTTTCCCCCAGCCTTTAAGATTTAAGTAGCTCTTTCAAGGAAATTCCCCTGGAAATCAACAACTGTGTATGAACTCTACACAACTATGTAACTTCTATTCATTTATTGGTTCTTTCTTCAAAACACAAACAAAAGACTTGTTACTATGTCTACTGTGTCAGAACATTGTCTCTATTTTCCCTATAATTAGTACCAAATTACACAGTTTATTTCAGGAAACATTCTTAGAAAATGCAGAACCAGACTCACCAAGTACTTAACCTTTTCAAAAAAAAAAAACAACAACTATATAATTGTGGCCTGTTTTTCAAGACTTCAGTAGCAGTGAATGGGCTTGGGATCAAGTGCCACAGACAGGTTAGGGAAGTAAGAAATGTGTGAGGAATGAACTAACGGTGAATTGGTTTTTTAATGAGATTTGTTGCCAATAAAAAAAACATCAAGTAATTGCCAGCTTTATCATTATCTTAGCCTTAACAAAATATCATTATCACAATAATTATGATAACTTGGTATAACATCACTGTCAAGACGAATGGTAGCTTCCATCACAGCCTGGTTGCTTGTTGGTGCTTGTGTTTCCAAATTTAGACCACATTTCCCATGAATCACACTACTTGCTCTGTTTGTACTGGAGGAATAGTGGCCCTCTTTCTGTGGGAGCAACATCCCTTTTTGTCATAAAACAACTCACCAGATTTAATCTAATCCAGTGTCCGACATTAACAACATCAAACACACACATTTAAAACACACTTTGCGCCCCACTTTAGGGAATTAGAAGCAGCAAGCATGGGGTGGGAAAATAGAAAAAGAGAAAGATGAACCCGTGATCTATAAATGATTAACGAGTGCAGACAGAGGAGAGGAGGGATGCGAGGAGGAGGAGGAGGAGGCAGACAGAAAGAAAAATGGTGAGGTGAAAAAGGAAGAAAATATCAGAAAGGATGGGTGAGGAAAAAATGGGGGGCTTGTTGAGGGAGAACAGTCCCATTATAGAAGCAGACACCAGAGCAGAATTAGAAAATAGCAGAGAGGAGGGGAGAGAGCCAGAGATTGAGAAAAAAAGGCTGTAATTGGAGGTGTCTGGTGTTTGTCTAACACAGGGAGGCTAGTAATGATTCCATTAGCGTCTCACACCGAGAGGGGGGGGCACAGAGTGAGAGACAGAGAGAGAGAATGGGAGTCAGGGGGAGAGAAGGAGAGTGACACAGTGACAAAAAGAGGAGGCTCGAGAGGCCAGAACTACGGTGGCCCTGAAGGTTAAAACACAACGACATTACAGATTACGAAAAGGGTGGGACAACTCTTCTTGTTTGTGATTGGACCGAACCCAAGTCAGTTCAGAGTTTATTCAAAGTGGTGCTAGATTGGATCAACCGGAGAAACTGTTTGAGAACGTTGCAGGGAAAAGTTGCAGTGGTGTGATCTGGCCCGTCTCAGCTTGACTCAAGCTTGTTAAAACTAAACTGTCATCACAAACAAAGCATTACTTATTTACATTTATTAATCACAGCATTCACATTAATCACTCAAAATCAGCAGGGGGAGGTGCGTAGAACAGCTGTTTCTCTCTGAGGATTGATTGATTGCAATGGGGGGAAATGGAATTAGGGCCGAAAGTTCTATTCACAACCACAAACCAACTGACGTGTTCTACTACATGCAATGCGCCGGTCTGCAACGTTCTGAAACTTGCCAGTGGGTGTATCGTTTCCATAGCAATGACACTCTGAACTTCCATTCTAACTACTGGCTTTTGAGGCTTTTTTGTAGCTGGATATAATTTGTAGTGTCTTAAAATATGAATGAGGATAGTGATAGTGAGTTACTTGCTACAGTTGCATTTCTAGTATTGATAAACAGCGAAAACATTAAAAAAAAAAAACAAGCGGGTCGAGATGACCAGCTGACTTCACTACGAGGTGCTTGGCTGTTGAAACAGGTGACGTGCCGTACGTTCTAAAACCAGCCACTGGCGACTTGACAAGCTGAGTCGCAGGCGGTGCCATCAGCCGGCGCCATCAGCCGGCTTGAGTCGAGCTGAGACGGGTCATATCACACCGCTGCAACGTTCTCAAACAGTTTCTCCGGTTGATCCAATCTAGCACCGCTTTGAATAAACTCTGAATTGACTTGGGTTCGGTCCAATCACAAACAAGAAGAGTTGTCCCTCCCTTTCCGTAATCTGAAATGTTGTTGTGTTTTGTGTACCGTCGTTGTGTTTTGTGACATGTCAGGGCCACCGTACAAAACACAATGAGAAGATTCACACAGAACACCAGAACAAGAAAACAATGAGCATCAGAGCAGCTAAATGGTAAAAAAGAAAGAAAGAAAGCAACCACACACACAAAAAGAAGAGAAAGGGAATTCAAGGCGTCCAATAAAAGGCTTGTTCACCTGCGCGATGATGATAATTACAAATGCCCCTCCAGTCCTTTCCCCAGCTCTCTCTCCCCCACCTCACCTTTTCATCTCTTTGTGTGACAGCAAACGAGAGAGGATGATTTAAATGCATTAGCGGAGTGTGTTTTCCCTATGGAAGACCTTCAGACTGTGTCAGGGCAGGAACCTTTTGTTTGGAGCTGACACCGAGTGCTGAGAGGACTCTTTAAAAGCCTGGTCCTTGTTCTCTCAGAGACACATTAAAGCGCAGCACACTGGGTTGTTGTACTCCTCTGTGTCCTCTCATGTCTTTGTTAAAAGCAGGCTGATTACAGATGCAGTTACATTAGTTGGCTAAGTGAAATTTTGAGGGGGGGGGAAGGGAATAGTATCAGTATGGAGGCACGTGCAGGTGAAATAGCGCAAGCACCAATGTCATTTTAACAAAACAGAACTGGTTTGCATGAGATATGTTAGACTGACATACGTGGGACAGCAAATTCTCCTGCTGTATGAGGAGGAAATTTCATTGCTATGCAAATCCCTCCCAAGATACCACAAAAATGTTTTTCCTAATACTGAGTAGGTGGCGCAGACAAGCCTGCGGTGGAGAAGCTTCAATTCACCACGAAGGAATTAGAATCTATTGGAAAATGCTAGTTGATTGTTCCCAGAATAATTGCTACACCAGATAATATGCCTTGAAATGAACTGAAACCAAAAACCTGGCTTTCCTTCCTGTGTTGCAGACACTGGACACCTGTTTTGCCTTCACACACACACACACACACACACACACACACGTGTTCACATCTGTATTGACCATAACTTATTAGACAAGGGACACATATTTCCTGACCTCAGACTGTCAACAAGAGCCCATCAATACCTCCACCCACCCACCCACACCCCCACACACCCACTTATTGAGTTAAAGCTTGCTTGTTAAACGCACTTACTGCTCCATTTATTCTCTCCGGAGTGATAAGACTCAGGGAGCAGAGTGATGAGGTCATAGAGATCACTGAGGTCAACCGGTTTGCTGCGTCAGACTGACTTTAAATAAAGTTTCAACACAGGAAATGGAACATAGGCCTACGCCTGTCAGCGACGTCACTGTCAAATAACCACAGCGTGTCACTTTACAAGACAGACATGTAGCTCAACAGTTGCCGTTTCATGATTGAGATGCAGGCAGAGTTCTGCCACGATCTGTGCACATTACCAGCCTGCAAACTGCGGAGTACGACTTCTGTTCTTATTCACTCGTCTCTAAGGCTCAACTGCCAAGTTTTCTGGGCGTCTTGGATGCTGCTTCTCCAAAACAACTGAAATTGCATTATGTGAACTGATTTCCAAGTTTGCAGTGATGAATATCTTTGATTCCATTTTCTTTTTTGGGGAGGAAGTGAGCCCGTGGGGACAGGTGAGGGTGTGAGTTTGATACAGCTTGTGCGCTCAAATGCATGCACACACAGTATGTACGCACACATACTGCACACACACAAAGTGCACACACCATCTGTGGAGTTTTACGATTCAATAATCTGCTTCCTAAGGCATACCTACAACACAAACACACATCAATAAGCATTTTCTCACACACACTCATACCGCTCTCCCCTACTCAGCAGGGAAAATGAGATGTTCAGCTCTGACAAAAACACGCACTCAAAAAAAAAAAATAAAAAAGAAGAAGAGGAGATGCCTCAAAGCAACGTCTACCCTTTTCTCTGCAAGAACTGTCCTTGCAGTGTTGGGAGCTGTATAAAAGTCACTCAGAGTGATAACACCCACGCTGACACACACACACACACACACACACAGATCATCAGTAACCTAAATAAACAAAGTCATTGTCATTCCATCCTCAGTTTCAATAATCTCAGAACCCATCGGCTATCGTTTGACGATGATTTGAATGCAGATAAAAAATGTTTTAAAACTAATAAAAAGCTAATCTCTAAGGTTCCGAGATTGTTAAAAAGCTGAAACGTGGTCAGACGATAGCTGATGGGTTCCACCTCTGTTAACCTGCATGCAACCAAAGCCCACTCAAACGTGATTGGTCAATACTACTCGGACTACAAACGTAAACCAGAATGCTTCCGATACCTAATCCTTGCCCCTTGCCTACAGATTCTGCATTCATATGCAGATATCCGTTTACAGAGATTACAGTTTCACAGGAGAATTCATAGTGACGAAAGGCTGCTGCGCACACTCGTTTAGCAAAGCCACGCAGGCGTGCACAGATGCACACACAAACATATTTATTTACACATCACATACTCCCGTCGTAGAGAGCAGAATGGATATGATTGCTGTGTTTTGTTTATAAGAGCACTTTTGGAAGCTGTAGAGGAATCTCATAATCTGTTTCATATCACAAGGCCAACCTTTATGATACCTGTGCATACAGTGACTCGCTATAGAATATCCACTCAGGTGTAAATTGTGCAATAATAAAAACACTTTCCATGTACACACAAGCATAAAAGCATTTCTCTTTCTTGCTTTCTAAATTTGTCCTTCTCTGTCTCTCTCTCACACACACACACACACACACATTCCCACACATACACACTGACAAATACATCCCACACATGCCCTCCGGACCCCCACCCCACTCACGTTGGCAGACATCCTTGTTCTCCTCGAAGCCCGGTTTGCACACACACCTCCCGATGGGAACCAGCCAGCCTCCGTCTGCACTGCAGTACATCTTGGGAGCCTCAAACTCCTCAGAGGCATTAACACACACACCGTGGACCTCCACCAGCGCTGTGTCGCCGCCTGTTATTGTGTCGGGAAACTGGGCCAAGTTGAGCACAGTGAGGGGACACTTCTTGTAGAAGACCCTGACTGAGACCAGAGCGATACAGGCCCCCAAGTCCTGGAAGGCCAGGTAGAAACCCTTTTTACTCAGGTTGCTGATGTCGCGCACCTCCGTGTTCAGCTTCATCACACGGTCGCCAACGTCCACCTGTGGACAAAGGACATTTTACATGTCTCCGTTCATTTGAATGGGAGCATTCAAATTCAAACCAGAGCATTTTTTTCAGTCCAAAAAGTTATAAATCTATTTTGGTAAAATGCTGCTGCCTGAAATTCAGCGACTGCATTTCCAAGACAGAAATAATGATGTCCTCCTGACAACGTTGGAAGCAAATGGAATAAGATAACTAAGTTTAAATATAACCGCATTCAGATTTATTTTCACTGGCAAATGGTGAATATCTAATTTTGGAATGCAACTCTTCTATTAGAGAATCAGATGTCCACGTACAAACATAGCTTAATGCTAAAAAGTACAAGAGGTAGCCAGCATACAGCTGCAATGGGAAAGATCCATTTGTGTCACTTATTTTTTCTTTTAAAGAAGGGGGACGGAGAGTAACAATCCTGATTAAAGACAAACAAAAAATTAGGCAGATATGAAAAACTGGTCACACTCTCTTTAATGATAGTCACAAGGTCATTTAGCTACCTTTATTTTGTTTGTTGCATTATTATGTATTTTGTAATGCAAAGGGGGGGGGGCACGCATGTATTACTGATGTTGTGGGGACATAGATATATTTACACCAGCGGTTCTCAAACTTTTTTCAGTGGCTCTATGCCCTCCAGTTTCAGAGCAGCTGGTTTAAACAGTCACGTTCGGCCTCGCCTTTCTTTTGGGGACAAAACACAAATCCCCATAAAATAAATCATTAACTTTGGAGTGAAGGCTTGGTTTAAGGTTAGATATGGTTAGATTTAGGTTTAGGTTTAGGGTTAGTCTCCAGGAAATGAATGTCAATGTAATGTCCACTGAAGTAATGGAAACATGACTGTGTGTGTGTGTGTGTGTGTGTGTGTGTGTGTGTGTGTGTGTGTGTGTGTGTGTGTGTGTGTGTGTGTGTGTGCGTCCATACCTGTGTAAAACTCTCATCTGCAGCAATAGTATCGATCTTGACATACTGGCTTTCCTTGATGAACCACAGGTTGGCATTGTTGGACTCATAGTAGTACATGTTGAATGTCTGCAAAACAAACAGTGTCCATCACTCTAGAAATGTAAGTTATCAGACACAAAAGGATAACACGCAGTAAAGCTAGACAGATAAAAGTGAGAAAGTCCATCCAATGTGAAATTTTAACAAGGCCTCCATAGCTCTCCAGCTATTCTGCTGCTTCTCTTCAAATCTCAGTCCATCTGTCTCGATGGCCAGTTAGCAACATTGTCTGCAGTCTCATGAAAGTGCAGCTCTATACTGTCTCATACGGTATTATCTCCACTACTCATTCTGGAGAGGTAATGAGAATGAAAAGAGTGCAGAGGGCAGACAAAATAGAGAGAAATGAATACAGAGGAGCAGTGATATCAGGCTGATATGAGAGAATGGGGGACAGTAAAAAAAATACATAAGAAGTTAAAATATACGAGGAGCCACAAAAGAAGCCTCTAGAGCATCGTCTGATTCATTCAGCAGCTATTCTCTCATGTCATTCTTTTCTCGCCTCTTGTCTATTTATCTATTCATCAGCCATCAAAGTGAACTCCCATCTGTGTGTGTGTTGAGTGTGTGTTGAATGGAAGGGTCTGAAAAATACAATTATTTAAAAAAACCCCCAGATATTTAAAATGGCCTTTGGCTACTCTGCAGTGTAATGTAGAATAATGTGCAGAACAAGCACTGATTTCATACCAAGCAACAACAAGAGTACAAACAAAAACACCTTTTGACAGGCCTTACATTAATATATATATTTAATGTATACATTATAGATTCACGAAGAATATATTACTGTTTTTTTAATTCATGTTGAACCTTGTCTAACATTTCTAGTGGTGCTGCTTCACTTCACTACTCCTGCTTGCTTCTAGTTTACTTCATAGTTTAATGTTTTTTGCCATCTCGAGTGTCTAGATTTCCTGCTGCAGCAAAAGGATTAGCCGCAAAATCAAACAATACGGCATAATTATATCAGATAAAATATGAAGATCAGGCAGGTTCAATTGAAAACACAGAGAAGTGTTATTAAAGTTAATTTGCTGATTTAGTTGATTAGCTAAGCACACTAAACAAAGTGGCGATAGCGTGTGTATGTAGTGTGATTTTGTTCCAATTTAGTAAATGTCCCAATTTGTGTTCTTAATTAATCTACCATTTTCATTACAAATACAATATGTATATACCAAGTTAGTTATACATTTGAGAAGTGAAAGATATACTGATTAAATTATGGGTAACTCAATTTTATCAAAAAGGCTAAGAGCACTGCATAGTCAGAGAATATTTTGTAGCTTTGCAGAGGTGATGTCTCTGAGACAAACCCCAGACTCCAAACAGTCTCTGCCTCCACCATGTCCCCAAATTAAACTTACTCCTGTGCTATTGATCTCCAAAACAGAAATGTGTCTTTTTACTTGCTCCCCTCCGAAAGAAATTCAGAGTGCACACAGCTACACAGCAGCACCCACGGAGCTGGTCAAAATTCAATGTCTTGCTCACCAAGAGTGAACAAACAAGCAGCACAGATGCAACAAGGGGGCTTAAACACAGACACACCAGTTGCAGGGACATTTGTTATCTGACACCATACTGCTTGTGTGGTCAAAGGCTTGCATGTGTATTATCATGTGTGCGTGTGTGTGTGAGAGAAAAGTGATGCAGACCTCTTTGCAGGTACCAGGGACCCCAGGCAGGCTGTTACAGTCCCTCAGGGTGAACTTGATCTCAATGTGGACGCGCTGCGCTCCTTCTCGGCTGATGTGACGCGTCCTCAGCCAGTTGTTCTGGTTGGCCTCCATGACGTTACACACCTGGTAGGTCCTCATTGGGGTGTTCCTCTCATCCATCACACTGATCTCCTCCCACTGAGGGTGAGAAAGAGGAGGTTTAGAGAGGAAGGAAACAGAAAAGCAGATCTACTAGATGAAAGGCGGTTTATTTTACTGCCTTCAACATGAAATATCTGATTGGATTTAGATGAGTGTGTGTGATTGGATATTCCACATATATCAGATGACTATTTTTTTTTAGATGGAGAGCAAAAGAAAGCAATGGAATGAAGGGAAGGAAAAAAAGGTAGAACTCAGAGAGGAAGATGGAGAGGGTGAGTGCCGGGTGTAAGAAGATGTGGAAGGAATGAAGAAAGAAAGGAAGGAGCAAAGAAAATAGCAAAATACTTGGAGGGATGTGGAAGAAAAGAAGGGAAAGAGAGGTGAAGGAAAGCGTGGAAGGGGGAGAAATGGGTGAGCAGGGAGAAAGGAAAGGAGAGTGCAAAAGAGAAGCGGTGAGGACTGCAGAGTTTGTGCAGCCAGGGTGGCATTACGATCAGCAGCACAGGGCCGGCTTGACAACAGCACCGCTCAGCTGTAAGATTGTCTTATTTCATCGCTAGTCAATGGACAAAGGAGATCTCAGTCAGTCCAAAGATTACTTATGGGGAAACTGGGCCCAGGTTCAATGAACTGTGGTTGCGTGCAAACCAACGCTAAGCCTGCATGTTCTGTTTTCATGTCTGGGCGAATATGAGTGATGATCTGTGTCAAGATGACTGAAGGACTGTCTTTGTCTATGCTGCACGTGCCCACAGAGTGAGCATGTTTTTCTAAAGTGAACGTGCAATTTTTTGAGAGAGAGAGCGAGAGAGAGCGAGAGAGAGAAAAGTAGGTAGGACAGAGCTACTTTGTCTCCCGTCATCTGCTACCATCTGTTTCCACTTCTGACTAAGGCAGTAATTGAGAACACTTCTCGCATGAGCAGGAAAACATTTCTATCTACACACACACACACACACACACACACAGAAAGAATATTTCTATTCCTTAAAGAGAAGGAAAATAAACCAATGTGGTTTCAGTGTCTCAAGATATCTGATCCATTCAAGGGGAAGCTAACTGGATTTTCTTGGACACACACACAGACATATGTAAAAACACACACACACACACACACACACACACAAACTGGATGAGTCCTCGTTTGTGGTGAGGGATGAGAGGACCACCATCTTTGTTCTGAGCTCCTGTCATCATCTTAAGACTGAAGTTCCAGAGTGATGAGCACATATCACCTTACAGTAGTCCAACCATGTAAACACAGACCCTGATACATATGTACAGGCGTGAGCACATGCTGTATACACACCTGCCCACACCAGGACCCACAAGAGTAGCTATCCGTCATCCCTAATGTGTCCTAAAATTCAAATGAAAGTCGAATGGTAGATTAACTGAGAGGTGAAGAGAAAGAAAACAGAGAAGACAGGCCAATAAAAAGAAAAGAAAGCAGTAAAAAAAAAAAAATGGCAAAGAGAAACTTTGAGACGAGCGGAGTCTAAGCTAAGGTTGGATTCTTGAGGTTAATCTGATGTGACGGCCCAACAACCCGGCAAAAGCTTGACGCATTCCACCTCCAAGTCCTGAGCACTAAAACAGATCCACATAAAAAAAAAAAACCCACAACACACACACACATTCTCACATAGACTCGCACATTCTCTCCAGCTCCCTCTGCACACTCAGACGCTTTTAATCTCCACAGCCTCCGCTGAAACGTCTGCTGTGTATGAATTGGAACTCGAACAGAACCAGCTCTCTCTTGATCGTGACCCAACAGTCCTTCCAAGTACAGAAACAAAGAGAAGAAACGGGAGAAGAAAGAAGAGGAGGCAGAAGACCGTTTAAGCTGTTGCAGTCAGCTGACAGACACTTCAGAGTTTTACATATAAAGGATGTATCACTGGAGTCTTGCACGACATTTTGTGCACAGAACAACTGAGAGTCATTGTGATCGGCTGCACTCGATTCAATTAAAAAGAACAAAACACAAGACGGGAGGGAGGAAGAGGGAGAAGAAAGGAGAGAGAGGAATGAATGTTGGTAAATTACAGGCGCGCCTGGCAGCTAAATAGACCCATCTGTGCAGAGCTGAGACCAGTCGGACATCACAGGACAGTCGCACACACCCACCCACACACACACACACCCACATACACACACACACAAAGCTGAGTCCCCAGGGAGTGGTGATTAAAGCATTTATGGGAATAGTCATTGAGGGATAAAGAGGGCTTTATGATGTCTTTGTTTATTTCTTTGTAGGCAGAGTTTGGAGTGGCTGGATTACTGCCACTTCCTGGTGAGCCACTTATTTGCCTAGTTGGCGAGTCTGTTCATTGTCACTTTTGCCTGGTGTAAAGCACAGGTGTGCGCTTACGAACACGAAAACAACCTGCTCGCCTCCATATCTGCTAATTATACACCGGCCGCTTGAGAGAAAATCTACCAGAAACAACTGGGAAAATGTTTGGATAGGCTGAAGAGTTTAAGCTCCCCTTCTTTCTTACTCTCTAAACACAAACACACACACACACACACACACACACACACACAAAGTGAAAACTGTTGCCTGTGTTGATTCAGTCTGAACACTAATCAACATTCAGAATGAAACCCTCCTCCCTGAACCCTCAATCACCTTGGCCAATCAGCACGGAGCCCGCTTGATTGCTTTGAAGTGAAGCAGAGATGTCGGATCAGGGTTTAAGTTCAACCGTTCACCAGCTTAACATAATATCCCCCCCTTCTGCAATCATCTGATGGGTACACCTACAAGGACATAATTGGCCTCCAAACTCTGGAACAAGCTCTGGCTTAGTGAGGGGGATAGAGAAGGAGAGGGGGGAGGGAAAAACAGAGATGGAAGAAGGGGGGGGGGCAAATGAGGGCTGAGGAGCCTCTGGGGGAGTGGAGATGCTGTCGGGCCTCCCATTTTCAAACATCATTAAAGGCGTATCTGTTTTGTGTTCCTCACAGGGAACACCCCTGGCCGGTGACAGAAGTGGGTCGCTCCACGCGGTCTCAGGCACATCCGGCTCTGCACGGCTTGGATTAAGCGTGACCCGTGGGGGTCAAGTGTGGTTTTGGGCTAATTCAGGTAGACAGTTGTCTCAGATTGGTGGGAATTGCCTCTTGCTGAGACCAAACCCCAGGTTTAAAGGTCACAGGTCAACTAGATAATCTCCCTGATATGAAACATAAGACCTTCTCACAGCCCGGCCACCTTTCTCCTCTCTGTCTGTCACTCTCCTATCGCTCCATCACCATCACTTTTCTTCTCCTTTTACATTTCTATTAATAAATCATCACCACATCGATTCTGAGACATATGTATAATTATGTTAAACAAACAATACTGTTGCCAACAGAATTGGCAGCATCTACTAGTCTGCTTTTTATGATGGTTAGATTTAACTAGATATTTGCTGCACTGTTTTATGGCAGAAAAGGCGATAGAAAGAGTCTTATATCATGATACAAGAAGTGCTGTCTGTCCAGGAATGGCAAGTAGAAGCGTCTTCTCTTTGGCAAGAAGAATTCAACTTCACAAAGCCAAACGACATATTGTGAGAATAATCCCCATGATGCTTTTTTCCCCCGCGATACAGGTTGGGATGCTCGGGCCGAGCTGAGCCGTGAGGTACTGCGAAATTTCAAGAAGTTGTTTAACTTGATGACGTGTTGGAGATGTGCTGGTTTCCACAAACTGCAGTAAGAGCTCGTCATCCTCAGCTCTTCATCCAACGGCTCACCGTTTCTGCTTATTTCATCCTGCAAGATATTAAGCTGATCTGCTGACCGAACAGCGCAGACTATGTCCATATCTTATTGCATAGACAAGTACATTGCATTTCCTACAGGTTTCCTATAGACAGAGGCTTCAAATATTGACTCCATGCCGTCACTATTTATAGTAATTGTCACAATTAACATTGGGAATGATGTTTAAAAATGGGTGCACACAGCAGAATCTCTTTTCACCTTTTCTTGTTTGTTCATGTTGCTTCAGTTGCTCTTGATTTGTTTTGCTTTACGTCGCTTTGCCTTCTAGCTGTTTAAGAGAAACAAGATTTTCATTTTATGGCAAAGTCATCGCTAACTGAAGAAAACCGTGTGCCTATTTTAAGGAGCAGCTATTTATTCCATACAATTTAGGCTTCTGCATTTGTCTTTTTAACCAACAATGACTAGACTGAAAAAGAGCGAGGAGGATCTTGTTCATCTAAGAGGAAGATAACATCGCCTTCATGTACCGCAAGACAAAATAACAACCAGCTTTAACCAATTTATTCATTTCCTTGGTCAGATAAAGCAGCCGATAAAGCGTGTGCCTGACCCCCAAAGTAAAGAAACTCAAAGAAAACCCTTTTGTTTTAACAATGTCTCAGTTGATACCGTGTAATCAAGGATCTATTTGTGGTATTTATTTGACAGAGGATGCCCTCAGAGCCAGTTTCATTCAGAGAGGAGATGCCAGATCCCCACTATGTTGACAGTTCATGAAAAAAAGATATACAGGATGGAGTTTATTATATATATGACTTTCCAGCCAACTCATTTCTTTGAGGGTAAACTAACAACACATGTGCTTTTCTGGGCCATGATTAAGCCACCCCAAACTAAACCATATTGTCAATAAAAGTAACTTGTGTACTTGGTTTTCAAAATTAGACTGAACCTTTTGGCTTAGCCACAGATGGAACACATTCTCTTCTTCTATAAGGACCTTGGTGAAAAAAAAAATACATACACAAACATCCACAATATGGCCACACAATCAGAGCATTTCTATAAAGTGAACTTGATACCCTTTGCTTGCTTGAGAAAACAACCTTGCTTAGCACTGCTCACTTCAGCTGCCTCTCTGCTGCACACAACCATGAAACCGCGTGTGGCATCCTGCAATTTAACACACTGATGCTGAATAGTGGAGAGGAAGTGTGACTCAAGGGGAAATGGAATTAATTCAGCGCCATTCAACAGCTCCTGCGCTGGAGTGACATACAGAACCCACTCTTATTTCTTTATTGAATGCACTTCGTTGTTCTTCCTCTCTGCGCTCTCAACCTCTTCCTCTCCCTCTCACTTCTCTGTTGTCATTTTCTGATGCATGGTGGCTGCACTCCAGACTCCCTTGGTCCCTATACCTGCAAAAGGCTAGTTACGCAACCCCCCCCCCACACACACACACACGCAAATAACACCAACAATATACACAACATCTTCTTTTACGTAAGAATATTTACCCCTCCACTCCCCGTCCCTTCACTCCATCCCAAAAATCGCAACCTGTAATAAATGGAGGCTCCAGTGCCACAGCATTTTCAGCGCAGTGGAAATAATTTGTAAATTCCCCCTGCAGACTCCCGATTTAGCAAGGAGCATGCTCAAGAACCCAGTGCTCTCTAAAACACACACACACTCCAGTGCTGCTGCTAGCAGGGAATTTTTCAGGGAAGGAGTCCCTGCTCCTTCCCTGAAAATAAGACATGTCCACACAACCCGCTAGTCAGCTATCAGATTTGTTCTTTTGGTGCCACCTCCGGCATGAAGACAGGATGATTTTTGTTTGTGTTTGTGTGTGTGTGTGTTTGTGTGTTTGTGTGTGTGTGTTGCATATACTCACCCCCTCATTAGGGTAAGCCTCCCAGCCCAGGTCAGCCAAAGCTGACATAGAGTCCAGTAACGTAACTGCAAGAACACAGCGGAGAGAGAACATGTTAACACACACACACACTGAAACAAACAAGTGCAAGTGGCATTACAATTATCTATCTCCATTTCCTTAAGAGAATGGTCATGTTTTCCATATAAAGCGTGCAGATATTGCTGTATTGAAAGCATCACACAACATCATATTGAAGCTTAAACCTTCCATACAAAAACTCCAAGATGTTTTCATGTTTTATACAAGGGTGTCTTTTATTGTGTTGGAGTACAACAGCAGTGGAATCATAAGCAGTGGAAAACCTATAATTTCAACTTTAAGATTACTGTGGTTGTGCTGCAGCTGTTATGGTTCAACGGGACACAAAGTCAGTCTGTGAAACGGCATCAAGATTGCAGAGACAAGAGTATATTTTACAGTTATTCACATTTTAGACATTAAAGTCATACTCCAACCAAAACCTCTCTTTTGAGTATCAACTGCTCACCCTGTAGGCTTGAAAAATGGCTCTTAAACATTTAAAGTTTGTGTTCTTTAAGGAGATAGGAGGCTGTGCAGTTGCGGTTCAATGTGGTTACAACAGATTTCAACGTTTTCATGCCGCATAAAACGTCTCAAAATGTTTCCAGATCTTCTCAAACACACACCGGCAGCATAATCATCCACTTTGCTTGCCAATCACATTAATGGCTCAGTACACTGCTTAATACTCATCGCCCCGTCAAGTCCACGAGCAGGCACACGTGTTGGTCTTTGTACAAATTAGAGCAGGAGCCTCCGACTGTTACAATGGTCTGAACCGCTTTATCCAAGCTCAATCATTGGCTAGAACAGAATCGCACAGAGGGAGAGATCTGAGAAGTTTCTGTCAACACTTCACTTTTTCTTCAAAGCGTAGTCACTATTGAAATCCATATTGAACGCTTTGAATCGAATCTCATCACAATAACTCTTCTGTCAAAAGGTCAATTCAGCCAAATTACAAAAAAACCTCACTTTCAATTCATCACAATTTCTCACTTACCCTATATGCATACAGACGGTGTTCTGCCACCCAAATACAATGGAGGTGATTGAATTCTGTTTGTGGTACTCAAAGAATGAAAAATTGCATTTCAGTAGCAACTTCTATTTTGTCTTGGTTACTCTGGAAAATCCAGACCTTTCTGTGAAAACTTCTCATACCACTCTGCCGAAGAAACTGTCCCTATAAAAACTGCTGACAACAAGGTCTGTTGAATATCCAGACATTGTTTATAGAGATGGAGATCTCGAAACCTAGGCACATGAAACTAAAACTCTCCATGGCTGGATACCACGATAGGCAAGTGAGAAAATGTGTTTGTCATTTGGGTGAACCAACGCTTTCAAAAACTGAACCACAAAAAACTGTCAAGCCTAAAGAGGGCTTCATACCATAATTTCGATGCTAAAACAATTTTGTTGGAGTCTCACTTTAATAGTAAAATGTCATCAAGGACAAAGTGCAACCATAGGATGAATGTAGATTTGACTCGTGTTGTTTCCTGTGTGTGTGATCTCTGTGTGGAAGTGGAGGGAGGATGCAGGAAGGTGAGAATGAAAAGTCAAGAGAGGAAGGTGGCAGTTTGACCAGCGGGAGGCATAATGAAAACCTGCTCAGATTCTTGAGCAAGGTTCTCCACCTGTGTGTGTGTGTCCCTTGTTTGTGTGCATGTGTGGGTGCGTGTGCACTTGTTAAGGCTTGGCTCAGTCAGGTCCTAATCAAGCCTTCAACACCGCTGACCATCAATATTTAATCAGTATCCATCTGCAGAGGCTGCTGCTTCTCTCTTTCTTCTTTCTCTCTCAATCACCCACATTGTGGCTCTCTCAGGTTATCCTCCCTCTGTAGAAATCTTTGAACCTATGCTTTCAATCCACAGATCCCAGATCAGAAGGGTGAGTCGCTGACCTGACACAATTTAAACTGACTGCATCACTTTAAAAGCAGCACACCTTCATTTTCCCTCCAATTTTTATAAGCAGTGACCTGGAAAAACTATTCCAAAATAAAAAGAAAACAGAGTTTGCCCTCCTGAATGCAAATTAGACTAATCACTCAATAGAAGAGGGTTGAAACTGCCTGTTTACAAGCCCCTCTGTGCATCCATACTGCCTGTAGGTATAACAAAAGGGACTGTAAAATTGGTCCAACCTCCTCTTTTCATAATCTTTCCCTCTCTTTCTCTTGCCCTCATGCTGTTCATCAGCCCTTACTGAAACCCCAGCAGTTCTCCTCAGCTCAGCACACAGTGACAGCAGGGAGGCATGTCATGCTGTATTAGTGAATGTACACGTGCGTGCGCGCGTGTGATGGCGCACACATCCGCCGGTGTCTGCACGTGCTCGCAAAAACAGCAGCGTCTGCGTGAGAAAACAGCAACGGAGAGAATAGTGCACATGGTATAATGAAGCAGGGAGAGAGGCTGCACAGCAGAGCCTGGGTAAGAGAGCGAGAGCGAGGTAGATTAAATGAGAGGGATGAGGCAGAAACAGTGGAGGGGAGGTGCCGAGCAGCAAAAGGTCAGAGGTAGCCTCCAGCCCATGTGTGCATGCATAGACACTAAAGACCATTTAGAATGCTTTCCTCAGTTCATGGGCATTTGAGTGGTGTACAGAAACAGGACATAATATGTGATTTCAGGGCCCACAGACACACATTTCTGCTCAGAGATAAAAGCTACCTATCAACAAGGTTTGCAGAATTTAGCAAAATTGTCTGTTTCACACAGTCCAATGATATTCTCTGTGCTCACATACTGTAATACCCTTTTGGGTGTTTCACAGAGAGTATAACGGAGTACAATCTTGATAAATTAAAGGGTAAGTTCACCCAAAATACTAGAAATCAATCGATCCGAGGCAGAGTCTTCAGATATATAAAGATCTTTATTACAAAGGATAAAGACTTGGTCTGCAGAGCAACTGAAGTATACATGAGAATGCAACTTCTTATATACTATTTATATACCTCCACCGGCACCTAGGCTTACAGATAGTTTAGAATTTCTGCCTCCAACCCAATACAATCCAATGGATCCCACTGAAATTCACTTTCACTGTGTCTCCTGGTTCTTCTGTCTGGATAATACTCAAGTCTCACTGTGATCATTTCTCACTGGAACTACTTTCTACTGAAGAAATTGTTCCCAATAAAACTGTTGATAGTGTGTTCTGTGACATATCCTGCGGGGGAGTAAAGAATTTGGCTGCTGAACTGTCACTCCAAATAGCCAATTTACCAACTGTGCAGACCCTAGCTGTTAGCTAGCTATTTACGTATGCACTGACCATGTGTGTGTTCTGATCTCAAAACTCACTAAGAACTCCACTTCTCTCCATCACCTTTCTTCAGTCTCTCTCTTTTTTCCTCTTTTCTCTATTTATGAAGTTCAATACACCAGTGGAAAAAGCACACATTTTCCACTTTACATTTCCCCCATGCCTCAGTTTATGTTCTGAAAGACATTCGGTGCTGAATTTTCTAAAAGGAAGGGCTCAACACTTAGGAAATATGATTATTCGTTTTCTGTCCGACAGATAGGTATGAAATCGATGGGTGGCATAAAGACCGGAAGCAGGGGTAAACAGCTAGTCTTGCTCTGTTACAAAGTTCAAAAATCTGATAAAGCTCAATAACTAACACATTAGATCTTGTTTGTTTAGTTGTTTAGTCTGTGGTTATAGGGTTAGTAACACATTTCTTGGCTAGGCTAATCTCCTGCTGGCTCCAGCGCCACACCACGCACAGACACAACAGCGGTATCGATCTTCTCCACCATGAAATTCCATCACTGTTGGGGTGGAGGCGGAAATCTCAGAGACACATCTCAAAAACTAGGAAAAGCAATCCTTCAAATACTTTTTGTGTGTCTGGAGTCACCGATTGTGTAAAAACTTGCCTTAAATTCTAGAAAGCCAATGTGTTACTGAGGCCATTACATATTCTAAAGCCATTTTGGAGCCCACTGTGAACACACACACACACACACACACACACACACACACACATAAACCGACACATCGACACTTTTTCCTCTTCTCCTCACACCTCCTGTCAATACCACTTATCACTTGTAATCAACGACTGGACTCATCAATTATGTATTAGCTATGTATAGATTCCTGTCTGCTGACACAGCCAGTTTGCATATGCGTGTGTGTGTGTGTACCTGAAAGATGAGGAGAAAACAGGGAAATTATGAAAATACGTAGTTTTCTTCCCCAAACAAAAATGAAGCCACGCCTCTGTCCCTCTGTCCATATGTCTCTAAACGCTCCCACCCTGTCTCTCTTTGTCTTCTTTCACCAGGGAATTGGCTAAATTGTGTGTGTGTGAAATCTAAGCCTGGGCCGGGCCGGAATGAAAACACCAAGCTCATCACTCAATCACTCAGGCCAGGCTCATGTTCGATCTAATAACCGGTCTCTCTCTCTCTCTCTCTCTCTCTCTCTCTCTCTCTCTCTCTCTCTCTCTCACACACACACACACACACACACACACACAGCAGGTTGATGAGATGCACCTTCCAAATTTGACCGCTCAGTGAAAACACGGAAACAAAAATCTGCTATCTACTACTTACCTACCTGAAAATACCACTTCCACACAGCAAATTTTTTCCCAAGCTTTTCTTCACGCGGCATAAATGCACAGATCCATAAACATGCACATGTGACCCGATTACTGAGAGAGTTGTTCGGTTACAGAGAGACATGCGGTCTTATTGATTTTCAGCACCAAACTGCGAGGTTTACATCCTGAGAGTGAAAAATGAGGAGGAGGTGGGGGTGATGGGGCTGAATTTGTAGATCAGGAATTTCTGTACAAATGCAGCAAAATGCCGAAACCGCAACTACAGTGCTTATTGAACTGTGTGCGAACAATACAAAACATTTTCAATCTCCTTCTCTTTGTCTCTTCATCTCCTCCTGTGTCTGTCTATTTGTCTTCTCACTCCTGTTTCCTCCCTCTGGAGTGTCTCTCTGTCTCCCTCCCTTTCTCTCGCTCCTTCTCTGTTTGCTTATGTCTCTCGGCCACTCTCGCTCTCTGGTCGGCATCCAGTGCTTCAGCTGGGCCGCAAGAAGCTGTGAGCCACCTGCCAAGAATCAAACGGCGCTGCCAACAGCCAGACTGGCACACAAAGAGACCAGGATGCTTAAACACACACACACACACACCTTAAGATGGTGCCAGTGCCACAAAGAGAAAAACTACTCAATAAGACCACCACACAGACTCAATATAGAGTACAATATGTGACTACATAATGAGTTCATAAGATCTTTTCAGCTCACAACAGAACACAACATATTACACTGGAATTGATACACGTGATATATGCATGAAAGGCTGCTGACTACATGTACAAGCCTCACTGCTTTCCACTGACTTCAGATATGAAACCCAGATTTCTTTAAAAAAGGACCAGATCAGCTTAAACAGATTTTCACCCAGGTTTTGTGTCGCCACACACCCAAAAGTGTTTCCTGCTGCAAGAAAATGCTGACAAGCACAGTTTACAGTAATCAAGGATCCTCTTGTGGCAGAAAATCTTCCGGTAATAGAAAGTGAAAACTGAAAAATGGGGAGAAAATGCAAATAAGATGCTGATCATTCCTTTTAAGTTAAAAGGAATGATCAGCTTTGTGATACAAAGGGTATTTTTTAAATCTGATTTTTTTGTATCTCTGAGATGTGATTTTCTTTCTTCTTCCTCTTATTCAAAATGAACAGTAAATTCATGTATATTCTTACAGTACAGTATGCATCCATAACCATAAATTATACACACAAGTTTGCAGTATTTCGGGAAATAACCTAATTAGGAGGCGTTTCCTCCTTTTTCGAATCTTTATGCTAAGCTAACCGTCTCCATGAGACTGGTATCAATCTTCTCATCTAACTCTTGGCAAGAACGTTAATAAACATATTTCTATAAACTATTCCTTCATCCGAAAGTCAATGCCACCGAGATTGAAATCTCTTCTTTACGACAACAACAAAAAAGGTAAATAAAATAGAAAAGACAATTCAAGTACATGCTCTAGTGAAACAAGCTTGCTCCATACAGAGATAACTTACCGTACTCAAATACACCCAGATGCAATAAATAAAACAGCTATACAACTGTATACACACACACACACACACACACACCCCCCCCGATATCTCAGTATTAGTGCCGCCACACACACACACACACACAGACCTTACCCTGCTTCCACTCCACTGAGAGTGCAGTTCAACGACTGCGAGTGTTGTCAGGGCAACAAACGGGCCGACGGAGAGCAGGATGAAGGAGTGGGAAGAGTTGAGCTCTGAACTTTAGGAACAAACTGGTGTCATACCAAGACTGCTACTCTTGCTGTCTTCTCGTCAGTCCTCTCTCCACTCATCCACAAACCACCAGAGGCTCCCAATCAGTTCCTCTTCTAGTTTTCTCTCTCCTTCTGTGCTCTCATTCTCTGTCCATACTATTTTTATCAAAGCTGTGTGTTACTGTATATCCTCCCTATGCTTACCTCCAGTGACTTTGGCTTTCCATTATTTTGCTGTACACAAGCCTCTTTTCTCTAAGATGCTTTTATTGGACTTCTTCCAGTAAGACATAGCTCTGTAAGGAAGATATATTAAAAACATACATTAATCAGGTGAACTATCAGGAAAGGGGCTGCTTTACGGCAGCAGCTCATTGGGGGTTCATTATGTAATGGGCAGTGACAAGACGTACAGGAAATTCAACATTAATTTTAAATTGTTTATGGGTTACTTCTACGTCGTTTTACCATATAAATGTAATGTATATTCTCATTCATAATTGAACATATTGAGTTGTAGATAATCGTGTTCTTTGTTTCTTCGCTCTTCAGATGATGTACGCCTATGTTCACAAATATTAGTGATGTCAACAATCCTTTAACATCTTTAGTAAAGATACAGACCACATTTTTTTGTTTCCTAAGACTGTTTTTGCTCTTGTATTAAAAGTCTTATCAAGCAGTTTCAGAGTGATGGCGGGTTCTAATCTTGTGTTTTAAGTTATGGTAGCAACACTTTCATCAACGATCAAGGATTGTGCTTTCAATATTCTGCACTGATGAACATATTCCATGTATAGTATATAAAAGACGGTTGGAGTGTTTATTACTCTTTCTGCCTCTCTGAATTTGAAGTCTTATATTGAACTCCTTTTAAGGTGTTCTGTACAGTTACTCTCACAAGCGTACATCAAGGTGCAGTTAAAATCAGTTACCAGATTTCAGGGAATGTGAGAAACGATTTTAGCAAAACTGCAAACATTTGTATTCACACCTGAGATTTTCAGACTCTGTTATGTGTGCTTGGGATGTGTTTCCCCTAAAGCAGGCATATCCCATTCTGCAATATTTTTAATTTCATTTTTCAATAATAGTTTTTGGTGGGATGAGGTGGGATCTAACATGATTTCAGAGGGAAAATGTTATTCTTCTTTGAGTGTGATAGCTATCTCCAAACTGAATGAGTCTATGAATAATTCAATGGATTTAAATTAAATTCTAATCCCAATTCTTTCGTGATGCTTTCTTCATTGATTCACTTCAATTGCCCCTGCTTTCTAACTTCCCATTCTGTTCAGAGAAATGCTACGTTCATCCTCCACACGACAAACCTAACCAAAATTAAATTCCACCTTGGGTTGGACTGAATTGTATAGATTAAATACAAATGAGTGATAGATAGGAGCAGACTACTAATAACTATATATAATTTGCCCTTAAATTACAAAGTAAAGAAAAATGTGTCAAGACATAAAAAAAAAAAAAAACTGTGATAATTGTCACCATGCAGTGCAGATGTTAAATACTTAACCCAGCGCAAATGACACCTTAATGAGAGAGTTGTGTGAATGATAAAGACATTTATCAAATCGAGTCATCGGCTTTAATCAAATCCTTCCTGTCTTGATCAAAACAAGTAAAGACAAACGGTATCAATTTGCTCTGTTTTAAATCATATATTTCTGTGCAATACTCTTGTTCAAACAAAGAGGAAGACTACTCAGGTTTACCAAGCAAAACTGTCTAAACTGCGAAGTTGGATTTTCCCCAATAAGCCGACAGAAATGTAAGACATCGAACCCAATTTCAGGTAAAAATAAGTCAAGATAACATGTCTTCTACACTGCAGTCACAAATGGGTAAAAAATGTGACGTTAAGAAGCTCTTTTTCAAGGCTGCTGAAGTGAAGTCATTTTTAAAAGAGATGCACGTGGTTTATTGAAAACCTTATTCTCCAAAGCCTTGACAAAAAAAACTAACAAAAAAAAAAAAAACCCGCTGGCAACCCAGAAGGCAGATGGTGCGCAAAGCTAAAAATGTTTATGAAAATATTCATGTATGTGATGAACTGTTCCTCGATGAGCTTGCATTTTTGAACCTCCCCCTCCCCCTTCCACTGTGGCTGAAAGTACATTAGCCTACTCTGCTATTTCATATACAGTGGCAGCAGTAGCAGAACAGAAAAGATGCCATTCTGACAGACTATGACAGCAGCACTGCCCTAGTTTGTCGCTTGAAGAGGCTCTGGAGTGTGTGTGTGTGTGTGTGTGTGTGTGTGTGTGTGTATATATGGGTTTGTCTGTGCATGCTGGTTGAATGCTTACAGTGTTGAACTGTGACACCCAGTCAGATCCAGACACTTGTTTTTTTTAATAAGCTTCTTCCACCAGTATGCCGACAACTCATCAAGGGCAAAGAGCAACAAACACACAAACAAGAGACCTTGGGAATTCAGAAACAACTTGCAGTACAAACTACAGACACATACGCCTCCACACACACTCAAACTGTGACGCATCCCACCATTCATTTAAAGAACTGAATTAAAATAGCTTGTGAGGAGTGAATCGAGTGAATGAGCAGCGATAGATAAAGATTTTTTTGCCTCAATAAGATACAGGACAGCTAATTCTGCAGGAGTGTCTTTCTCTAAATTGTCCCTCTTCAAGTGTGTGTGTTTCTCTTTTAAAAAATTATTATTTTTTACCTTTTTTGAGCTCTGTTAGTTCTTATGACATTCCTCCTGATGGGAGGAGCACACACACACACACACACACACACACACACACACACACACAGTGGGTGATCACAGGAGGGTAAATTGGCCTGGAATCTTGGGAGTGAGCCACAGCAGTGGTAGGAAATCACACGTCAGATAAAAGTGCGCTTAGACAGGTTGCTACTATTGGTACACAAACATACAACATGTATACACACACACACCTACGGTCCTTGTCCGTCTAGCAACTTGTCTGTCCCTGCTGCCTCTGTCAAATCAAACTTAAACCAATTTGCACCGATGTGGATACCATCAAGTCGTAAACAGAGAGGCAGAACAAGCATAACTAGCAAAACACTGAAGCTAAAAAGGATAAGGGGGCGGCGGATGTACTGCACGGAAATTCATGAGGGAATTATGCCAGCAAAACACTCTGAACCAACAGAGAAACGTTTGTTAGCTTGGCCCTGTTTGCTGCGTTTCAATTTTGTCTGGCAACCCACTACAGGTCTCATGGTTTCAGCTAATATCCACGCATCGATAGCACAAGCTCTCCTTGTGTCTCGAGACAAATGTCTAGAAGACACAGGTCTACCCATATCAGGCAAGGGTTAGGGAATGATCTTGGTCACGATGACTGTTGGCAGAGAACGGGATGCAGTCTTTGTACATCCATCTACCGCTACAACCTTAGGCTACTTCTGCCTGCGCTTCTATGAGAAACCAGTCATAATCTGACACTGCTCATCAGGAAAACTTCAAGAAGGGTCGTTTTAAGTGTTTAAACAAATAACCAATGCTGTTGTTTTTCAGGTGAAGACAGTTTCAGTCATGGAGGTACTGTGTTTCACAGCTATACTTGGATATATAACTCCATTTGACCAATTTCAAGCATGCACTGAATAAATACATATACAGATGTTCACATTTATGAATCTTTTCTGTAAATTAAAATCAAGAAGAAGCTGTATGATGTTTTTCTGACAGTTAAATTCCAGCTTCCAAGTTCCCAGGTGTTTTTGCTCTCATAATATCTTCACAGCCTGAGCAAAGAGAAGAGGAAAGATTGGAGCACTGGTCAGTAAGCATACAATATCTGCGACTGACCCAAATCCTCGGCTGTTTGTTTGCAAAGCTGGCTAATACAGCCTTTCACAGCCGCGGCACGAGCCAAGCCTGCAGAGCAAACAACAAAAGGAAAACAGAAAGAGAGAGAGAAGTAAGGAAACCAAATTCAATTTAGCCAAATTAAAGGTCAGGACAGGGGGTTCAGGGGTGGGAGGTGTGTGTGAGTGAGGAGGGGCAGTGAGATTTAAAGAAGGAAGAGAAGAACTGGAGTGTGCATGTTAGAGTGGCGGGTAGAAAGTGGTCAAGGCCCAGTGATCAGTGATTTGACCAGCAGTTAAGGCCTTGTTCAGAGGGGGAAGGTGTCCGCAGATGTGGTGAGGGGCCCACTTATACCCAAACTTCACTATAGCCATCAGACATCACACACTGAAGGAAGGCTTCCTTTGACATTAATGAACTCTGCATCCGGCAGAAATCAGTCATGCCTAAAAGCTGTTCAAGTTCAGTTCTAGCGGGTTAAAACACACACACACACACACACACACACACACACACACACACACACACACACACACACACACACACACACGTTCTCCTTAATGGTGGGAACTGTAATAACGTGTTAAGTTAAAAATCAGTTGCTGTCTTGTTTATCAACTCGTGGAAGGACTTTGCATTTTTATAAGTGATGACTAAACTCCAAAAAGCAAAAAAGTAAAGTAAGCAAGTAAGACAAATCTGTAATTTGCGGCGGTGCTGTAGTTCATTTAGCTCAGTTGTGTTTGCATTTTGACATCACAAGAAGAAAAAATAAATATACTGAATACAGTCCAGATGCTTTTCCTAACCTTTTTTAAAACAGCACAGTCTGCAGATGAGCTTGACTGACACATTAAGCTTGGTTTTGCGAAATTTGGTGGACGTGTGGAATGAATTTCGCACCAAGTTAGCAGACTTTTTTTCCAGACATTAAAAGCAATAGTTTGACATTTTGACAAATACATTTGTTTGCTTTCTTGTCGAGAGATTGACGATCCACTCTCACGCCTGTAAATATGAAGTTACAGCCAGGAGATGGTTAGCTTAGCTTAGTATAAAGGCTGGAAGCAGGGGGAAACAGCTAGCCTGGTACCCCTAAAGCTCACTAAATAACACGCTATATCTTGTCTGCTTAATATGGACAAAAAAAACAACACACTGTAAAAATGACTATTTGTGGTTTTACGGGGGATTATGTGACAGACTACTTCTTGGCTGGGCAAAGTGACTTCCTGGAAAGCTCACAATGATGACAAGACTCCAGGAAGTCACCACCATCAACCCGCTTCGGTTTGTGCAAAGATTCAACAAATGAGGTATAACCTTGATTTTGAATTAGTGAGTTTTAAAAAAGGTGCTGGTAGATGGATGTTTTTACCCTTGGACGGAGCCTGCTGGCTGTTTCCAATCCTTCCCATGCTAAGCTAAGTTGATTTTACTAAGCTAAGCTGCTGGCTATAGCCTCATATTTAGTGTTCATACATGAGAGTGATGAAGGTTAACTGTTTATCCCTCAAAACACCAAAGAGAAAAAGAAAAAAAAAAAAAAAAAAAAAATCCATTGAATCTGAATTGTTGGGACTGAATACAAAACCATATTTAGCAACCACTGACTACCATCAAATACAACACAAAGGCCCTATGGGTGCTGTAACGGGTGTTCTGCTCAATAGACCACGGAGAAATAGTTTGGTTATTCAGTTTGTTTAGAACTTGTCTCTTTCTTTGTTCTTTTTATTTCTTATCACTTTTGTCTCACTGATTCTCTCTTGTGGATTTGTCTTTTATTTTACAATTTCAATCTCTCTTCCTCTGTCACACACACACACACACACACACACACACACACACACACACACACACACACACACTGGGGTGAAGCCCTCACAGCAGAATCATTCTCTGTCACTGAGCTGTATTTATAACCCCATCTATCAGCCAGTCCCGGGAATACATGACACTATTCTCTGGACCAAGACCACCGAACTGCCCCCCAGCCATACATTACGATAGGAGAAGTGAGTGTGTGTGGGAGTGTGTGTATGTGCATGTGCGAATACATTCATGTGTTAAGCAGATATAGAAGCTCCACCTCATTACGGAAAACATACAGTGGCTCGCAGCTCCCGTCCAACTGTTACACTGCTACTGGAGGTCAGAGGAAGAGACAGAGAGAGGGAAGAGAAGAAGAAAACAAAAAGGGAAAACAACCAAGGAGAGAGAAGATGAAGGCCAGGAGGGAGGCTGATAGAAAATCGAGAAGGGCAGGTATGAAAGATGGGTATTAGAGATAGATCAGAGTGGAGGAGGTGGAAAAGAAAAACAGGAGGGTGCTTGTGCTTGCGGTCTCTCTCTGCTGCTCTCTGATGAGAGCGGAGATCTATATCCTCTTCTGACCAAGGTCATGGTTGTTACATGCGAGTACGGCGACCTCTCTGACTCATGCACACACACACACACACACACACACACACACACACACTCAATGAGGTATGGCTCTGCCGATAACGACAAGCAACCATTATAGATTAAAGCAATTAAACCAGAGGAGACCTTTGACCTAACATTATACCACAGTCAGGATCTTGTGTGAATCATAAGAAGTGTGTGTGTGTGTGTGTGTGTGTGTGTGTGTGTGTAAGAAGACAGCGTGCTCTACATATGCTTGCCTCTGCACTAACTGCTCGCCCTCATGTTAACCTTACAAAGCAATACAGCAATTTCCCCCCAGCACCCTAAGGCCAATCCAATGAAAAGCAGCAAGTGTACTGTAGTTCAGAGACCAATTACAGATTACAGTAAACCTCAAGACTATAATATAAACCACCGTTGAGTCAAGTTTTTCCCATGTTTTATTGTTTTTCCCTCTCCGTCTCTGCCCACTCTTAATTATTAATACAATTTCAATTTCGGCAGAATTTGGAGTTAAATCATTAATTTTCCTCTATTAATATACTCTAACCAACATACACTTGCAGTGGAAGGTGGCACGGGGATCCAGTCATGCTTGTACGGTATGTTTTCTAGGATTTGGGGGGTGGGGTGTATTTAGAGACAAGGGGAAGACACAAAAATAGACCCCATCAGGGATCTGCACACAAGGAGAAGTAGGTGCAAAGAAACAACAACAAAAAGAGAAGGCACATGTGGTTCCGGTGTGTTAGAAGGGATACAGAAAGAGAGTAAAGAAGGGATGAGGACAGCAGGACAAAAAGGAAACCATGGGAGACCTGTGAGCATCCACCCTGCTGTTACATCAGTATGCCTTCAGGGTTCAGACAGGCGGTGTGTTAGGCTCCCTCTGCTGGTGAACTAAAACTCATCCACTCCTCTTCCTCCTATTACTGTTGATAACAAAGACCTTCAGAGGAAATGTTCTTTATCACAACAACTTGACATGAATGAACCCATTTTCTGCTACGTCTCATGTTCCCCAGTCTGCAGTTAGCAGCAGTTTCAAGCAATTCTATCAATTCTCCCGAAGCACCGCGTTCCGCCAGTCCACCCTTGTAACTGCATTTCTTGTAAATGCCAACAAGTTTGGAGCAGATCAACAGCTCTGGTAGTAAACTAAGCTTGTTGACAGCTTAACACTACTTTCCTTCTCACACTATCAGCTCTATCAAAGGGACTGTGTTCTTAATTGAGCCTTGAGAGCTGTATCTCTCCTTTTATGACAGCCTCACTTCTGCTACTAGACAGACTCAGAGGGAGGATTTCCTGGACTAACACGACTACTAAGATGCGTGGGTGGAGAATATGCACAATCATAGACAAAGGCGCGCGCACACACACACACACACACACACACACAAAGAAGAGCAATCCCTCGGCTAAGTGTGCAGTCACAGCAGGAAAACTGGCAGGCTGAAAGGTAAATGCAGAGCATACAGCGGCGGACAAAAATGGCTTCATTGGATTACTGTCCCATCGGGGGCACGTGCACACACCCTCCACACACACACCAACAAGTCGTGCAATTGGCTTATAGGTGCCAATTAGGCCAATAGTCTGACACAGCAGGACAGAGAAATAATGAAAAACCAAGTGATACGCACACACTGCCTGGCAGATTATTTGAAGTGTATTAGTAAACCCCTCTGACCTACCAGCCACCTCCAAAATTCTCAAGTTGAACATGATCCACACAAACACACACACGTACAGCAAACCTCAGATGCCTCTATCCATTTATCTAAATCAACAGGAGTTTCCTTTGGCTTCCAGTTGGTTTCATCATTCATGCTCATTTCAGTGAATAGTTCAACTGTTTTAGAGTCTCCCTCACATGCATGGTCTCCTGCTGTTAAAATACTCCTCCGACTCCTCCACTCTCTCTCTCCCCATCTATCCTCAGGAGCCTTTGTTCTGTGTGAACTCCTCGGGGCTGTGACATACATTCAGCGTGATGTACGTGCACACGGCCTATACTGTTAAGTCAGCCAGAGACAGGAGAGCCCATCAAACCTTGGTGTGGCCTGCCATTGTGCGTATGTGTTCGATGTGAATCATTTGACTGTTTAATCTACCCCATGTAAGCCTGGAGTTGCGGTCTGTGTGTGTGTGGGAAAGAGTGAGTGAGCAACGAACAGAAAACATCAATGAGAGGCAAATCATCCAGCTCATAACAGGGATGGAGAGCTCTGCTGAGCTACAGAAGAGGACTGACTGGAGCTTTGGGGAATACTGAATGAAACGATTCACAGAATGACAATCAAGTCACAGCTGTATCATCTCTAGTCAGACTGTCTGACAGCCAGCCAGCAAAACCAACAGCACAGACACTTTACAGACACCATTTTACTTCAAACAAGCTGCAACCTGCTTTATAAACCCATGATAATGGATATATTCTGTGCACACTGCTCTGTTCTCTTCTCCATTTAGTGCAAGCTCAACTTCCCATTAAACAAGCCAGCTCCCATGTATCAGCCCAGCAAGCAGTCAGGAGTAGTTAGTAAGTAAATGCATTGGCTAATTTCAGACCGAACATCGATGTTAATACAATAACTGAGCGAGGCTCAGCAGCAGCGTGTGACAAATTTAATGTAATTGCTGCTCCTCATTTGCAGACTGAGGCAGTAGGATAGAGTCCACAGCAGGACAAACATTTATCAGCGTGTTATAATAAAGATATCTATAATTAAGAGGGATTTTTGACAGATATGTCAATGTTGTTTTGGCCTAATCATTATAAGTTAGACTACTCTAATGCAAGAAAAATAGTTACACAGATTAATAAAACGCGCAGAAGCTTTCCAGATGTCAGAAAGTGAAATGTCTACATCAACCTTCTCCATCTTCAGCATGCCAGGGTTGCCTGTGTGTATATGTCATACAAATTTAATGTCAATATGCTCGGAAAAGAAAAACGTGACTAACAGTCACCCGCCTCTCTCTCAGCATGATTCATAACGGAGCCGAGCACTTAACGCGAGTCTCCGCCGCTCCGCTCCTTTCCCGGCAAGTGGAACCGCGGGATGGGGATCCCCATCCGCCAACACAGCGCACAACCAGGTCATCTAGCTCACTCCACTTAAGGTTCACACAACTCGCCACGACACCCACCTTCATTCTCCGGGTAATTCCGTAAGGCTCGGCACGGCGACAACGCGTGAAAAAGAAGCAGGGAGGACAGGAGGAAAAAGGATGGATAGATCCACAGGACGCGTGGTGGTGCCATTTTCAGGCTGCGCTGCGCCCTCGCTGCATCCCTGTCGGCGGTGTCGAGTCGGTGAGCGCAGCCCTGCGATTGAGGAGAGAGAGCGCAGGCAAGAGGACAGGAGAGGAGAGAGAGAGGAGGAGGAGAAGCTGGGAAGGAGGGTCCACAGCCAGCCAAGTCCTGTCAATCAGCCGCCTGGCTCTGGGGTGGTACAGAGGCCTTTTTATGTTACGCCTTACATTAGGTTACACTGCAAAAATGATCCTGGATCTGGATCCAACAGGTGACGTAGCCTGATGTTGAGTTTTAAAATACCATTTGTTTTTATAAGATTGAAAAAGGGTAGGTAATAAAGAGATATAAAACGTTTCCGCTCCCCAACGACACATTCAATTGTCAGTGCTTCAAGGACATAACCAAACTTTTGTAATCTCTAGAAGGCCAAAGTGAGATTCATGCACAATGAAGCTTCAAACGTGATAATGGGCGATAGATGTCACAGCAAACCAAACCTTTTATGGGATCAAATGATTCTAAGCACATTTTCGAAATGTTATAGCCTATTTATTTTGAAAGGAGATTGAGAAAGGTAAATTATTGTTTTGCTCAGCTGTATTTATAACAAATGAGTCAACTCATTTGAGATTAAACAGTGACAGCTGTGTATCCCATTCCCCTTTAAGGAGCAGTGAAAGGGATGCAATCCCTGAAAATTAGAAGCAAATTTAATCATGACCTTTACATAGTTATGACCATAAGGGAAACAATCACCTACAGTCGTGGCCGAAAATATTGGCACCCTTGCACATTTAAAAAAAAATCACAATTGTCTCTAAAATAAGTTGAAATTAACAAAAGTATTTGGTCTCCACAATTGTTTGTTTCACTGTTAAAAGTATACTGTAATATGTCCGCATTAAAATGTCTACAAACGACCTGACCTATGTTATATATTTTGTTGAGTTGTGTACTTACATTATCCCAAATGTTTTCAACAATGTTCAAACCCAGAGAAATCCGTAATTTAATTCAAGGTCGCCTGTAAATGGCGTCATATCCCCTTTAAGTCCTGTAGTTGCTACAACTTCCGGGAAAACACTGATGATACGTCAGAGAGTGACAAAGGACGGAATACAACGTCACATAATTTAATGTTATTTTGAGTCTGTTAAGTTTGTAACTAACAACAAATGCATGTTAGTAGTTAAAATGTACTCAAAAAAGTTTGTCTGAAGAAGTCTGTTACCAAATTTAATCTTTTTATTCTATTGTTCTCTGATGTAACTGTTATGCCGTTTTTTGTTAAATGAACTGGCATGACTGATTGTTTGTACATCCTTATAACTAAATAAAAAAAAAAAACAATGTCACAGAATTATACCTAGTAACAGTAATACAGCATTTTTTCTGCCACACAGCACATGTTTTTCAATGAATGCATGCCATTTTGCAACACAATAATCCAGTAGAGACCTAACTTATTGATATATTTCAATAGTTTTTAATTAATTAATAATTCATTGTTTGTGTAATATTTTTTACATATTTTATTGTCAATTTTATATTTATGCTTCTTGACTTGCAGTCTATCAAGGCAAATTCCTTGTATGTGAAAACCTACTTGGCAATAAACTTGATTCTGATCTGATCTGATTCTGACATCAGCATAGCTTACTACGATGTGCTACTATGACAAGTGGCTCATCCAGCCACCAAGCTAATGCGTACGGTAATGTTAAACCGTTACAACAATGTTCAACATGCTGATAAAGTTATTTTTAGTATGATTGTTTTGACCACGGATAACAGCGCTAAGCTACCCTGCGATTGAATTTGCCACATAACGTTAGCTACAGTGCTGTTACGCTACCTAACGTTACTTGCGGCGATTTCATTAGAGTTAAATGACGTAACGTGAATACAACTTTAATACATTTCCTCATCTGTGAACATGATTTCTGCATGAGTCATGTCAGATAGGTTTTCATCGGCATTAAATAATGAAGACAACAACTCCCATGATCCCCATAGCATCAGAAATTACATAGCCTAATAGCCTGTTTTTGATTCAGAACTTAACATATCCTTTTAAATCATGAAATAAACAGAAATGGCGTTGACAAAAGTATTGACACCCGTAGATGTAATATTTGGTAGCACAGTCTTTGGAGAAAATAACTGTTGTCAATCGCTTCCTATAGACTTCAATGAGATCCCTACACCTCTCTGCTGGCAGTTTGGCCCACTCTTCTTTTGCAAACTGCTCCAGCTCTCTCAGAATTGAAGGGTGCGTTCTTCCAACTGCTGTTTTCAGATCTCTCCACAGGTGTTCAATGGGATTTAGATCTGAACTCATTGCTGGCCGCTTTAGTCCAGCATTTTCTTTTGAACCAATCTTGGGTGCTTTTTGATGTTTGTTTTGGGTCATTTTCCTGCTGGAGGACCCATAAGCTTCGACGGAGACTCAGCTTTGTGACACTGGGTGGAACATTGCGCTCCAAAATACCTTGGTAGTCTCCCGATTTAATGATGCCACGCACAGATTCAATATGAAATTACAGTATGTTAGAATATTTAGGTGAGATAGTGGTTTTACAAAGGAAAATGCCCATGCAGTAAACCGATTTTAGGCGGATTTACCCAGAACCACGTTCTTGGGTAGAACAAACCACAACAAAGCCAGCCATCTCATTACCGATCCAGAGTTGTTGGGATCTACAGAATCGCCTGGGTAGCACCGGGATAAACTCTTCCATCTCACTGTAGAAAAATACTGTCAATTATTTTGATAAGCAACACGGACACATGGCAATTACTGGATTAGTGTCAGCTCAGGCTTGCCTCTCTCTGTCTTTGCCCAGTTGTTGATATGGCTCCTGCAGATGTTACCAGCAGAAGGCAACACTGACATGCACAACAGATTCAAATCAAACATTTTATGGTGATTTATTCTGCCTATATTGCCTGCCTATATGTATTTGACTGCAGTTTGAACATCAGGAATGTGTGTGTTTGTGAGTGTTTGTGTGTGAATCTTGCTGTTAGTATGTCTGGAGCAGACTGTCTTTAAACATGAATAAATAATGTGTGCAGCCTGTCTTATGAAATGTGCAAGGAAGAGTTGAGAGTGTGCAAGGTCAACCTTTCAATCTTCCTCTTCTTTAACACGGACTAGTACTGACAGAGCTCATGTGGCGAAACCCCTGCCCCTGCTGGGAGAAGATGCCTTTAGGAGGGTCATGTTTGTGTTTGTGTTCATATACAGAATATTGAACTTGTCATCCCTCCGGTGTCAGCTTCTCCATCTGTTTTAACCACCTTTATCACCTGGAGGATGAGGTAAAAACAAAATATGAGTAAAATGAATTGCTCTGGAAACCAGCACCAGTTCATGCAGAAATACATTTAATTTGCTGACAACTAATTGAGGCGTATGATTAATTTCTACCAATTAGTCCTTATTTGCAGTAGATTGAATTAATAGTATTATTAACAGTAGATGGAAGGGAAACTCCATTAAATTTTCACTTTTAAATCTCTTTTGATTTTAGATTTTAATCCTTGGCAGGTCAAATCCTTGATGGAATACTTCAATATATTTGAGAAATACAGTATACTTATTTGCCTTCTTGTTGAGAATTAGATGAGATAAGATTTGATACCACTCCTATGTCTGTGCGGTAAATATGAAGCTAACGCCAGCAGCTGGTTAGCTTAGCTTAGCATAAAGATTGGAAACATGGGGAAACAGCTAGCCTGGCTTTGTCCAAAGGTAAAAAAAATCCACCTACCAGCACCTCTAAAGCTCACTAATTAACACGTTACATCTCATTTGTTAAATTCGTACAAAAATCAAAGTGTAAAAACGACACGTTGTGGTTTTGTCGTTTTTCTTGGCTGGGCGCAGTTACTTCCTGGAGTTCCCACGGGTTGCCAGCATATAGGTATAATGCGTTAGTTATTGAGGTTCAGAGGTGCTGGTAGACTGGTAGATTTAGTTACCAATAGACAGAGCAAAGCTATTTCCAGTCTTTGTGCTTAGCTAAGCTATGAATCTTCTCATCTAACTCTCAGCAAGGGAGCGAATGAGCTTATTTCCCACAATGTCAAACTATTCCTTTAATTCTAACATTTGAGTACTCATTTTGGTGTGTGGTTTTTAATATGAATTGGGTGAAATTAGAACCTATTTTCATATCTAATTTGGCATTTCTCTTGCTGTGAATGTTCAGCACAGCTGAAAGAATGGGGTAAAGAGATCCCATAGGTCACCCGATGCACTGGGATTTTTTTCCCTGCAGGCTGCAGGCGAATGTGATGTAACCACGCTGTGATTTATGGAAGGATCATGACCACAATTATATTTACCATGAGCAACGTTCTTCTATCACGCTTCTGTCCCAAATGAGGCTCCTGAAAGAGCTATAAAACTGTCAAACATACCCTGATTTATGCTGAAATTCTGTTTTACCCCCTCTTGGCGATGTGTGTAGCTATGGAAGTGTGTGTCGGCTTTTGTGTTTTTTCCATGTGCGTGTGTGAAGCAGCCACCTCCACAGATTTGTTAAAGGTCCAATTATGATGATGATTTGTTCCCTGCAATGGCTTTACTTGGATGACCTAATTTCCTCATTGAGTGTGGGGAGAAGAAAAAAAACAATACTAGTGCTTTTTTCTTCTACTCACTCCTTCCTCCTTTTTTTTTCTTTCTTCTTCTTCTCCTTCTTCTTCTGCTGCCATGACGCTGCATTCATCCGCACGGTGACAAAACATTGCTGTCATGCATTCCAGCAGTGACAGCGTGACACGGCCCCTTAAACCCTTGTCACTCCCTCTACCGCACTCACACACACACACACACACACGCATGCAATGTGGAAGAGTGATCTCGCCAGCGTAAAGCACCGCTTTTGCATAATGACGTTTCAAGGCTGCACACGCGCACACAAACACATGCGGTGACAATCCACTGACAGAGCTGAGCGACAGTAGCCCACAACAAACATTTGAAACATGTCATGTGTTTCCTTATGTCCTTATACACATAACTCTCTCTGCATCTGCCCCTGCTGCTTTGCAACATTCACTCTCTTGACTGAAGCTTACAGAATTTATTTCCCCAAGGAAGTGCTGATCTCTTCCTAGACCTTTCATTCATTTTGAAAAGAGTTCTTCTTTCATTCATTTTCCCTCCTCTTTCGACCCCTAGATTCTCACCCCTCACCCTGCTCGGCCTGGATGGGTCAGCTATTCACTTTATGTGTCTTGGTCAGCTAACCAGCCACTCTACTTCTTTTTCTCCCTCCTTTAAACACACACACATTTCACCCAGAGCTCCTGTCTAAAAAAAATAAGGGACTGTAACAAAGTAGAGATGAAACTTGGATAAGCTCAACAGGCAGCGCAGCAGGAGTGTGTTCAAGTGTGTGTGTTGCATGCATGTGCCATTGGCGGTGAACGCTTGTTTGACAAGGGGCAGAGGTGACGACAGGGTCGTCTGCCTTGCCAGGAACTCCCCCCGTAGCCACCACACTCTATATACACACACCCTTATCCCTATTCAAAGCCACTCACTCATGTGGTAATGTCTCTATTGTGACAGCCTGAACGCTTTATGGGCAACAGCTTGGTGCTAGCATTTGGGCACAGGCATTAGTGTGCATAGTATATGAGCATGTGTGTGAGTGTGTGTGTGTGTGTGTGTGTGTCTGGCTCATTCGCTGTGGAATCTGCCCATCTAGAGCTCGAAGCATTGAGACCTCGACTCCTCTGCTCCAGGCCGGTGACAGACGAGCAGAGAATCTCAGGACAGAGGATGGGAAGCAGAGGCAGTCTCAGGCACCAAGATTAAAGGACAAGACTGCACACACACACACACACACACACACACACACGTACAGTATATACACACACACATCATTCCACTTCACTCCACTCTTACTTTCCTACCGCCGCCGTCTCAGTTAAGCAGGCAGAGCGATTCGTCATGTCAGAGAGCCCTGGTGCTGCCATACAACAAAAGGTGAAAGGGAGTGTGGGAAAGGGCTGGTGCACAAAGCCATCCCTGCCCCCGTCTGTCTCCCTGTCTCGGTTGCATACGCAGGTCGAGAGCCCCTTCAGCATCCCCCACCCTGTAGTCTTCAAGGCCACCATTTGCGAAAACACAACCAATCTCCCTAGACCTGTACTTCCATATACCCAGCTTATCTTATTTTTGTGGTACAGTATACTGTAGCTCAGGCCACTAACAACACCAGGAGTGAGGTTGCGATTTTTATTGTGGCCACCAATCATAAAACGTATGAGTTCATAGATAGTGTGCACAAAATATCTCAACATCAGGTCTCTGGAGCCCCCCCAAAAAACTCCTTTAGCTCAGTCCAGACGGCCATTCAGCCAGAGAGATAGAAGGAGGAAGAGACAGAGGGCTGGAGGGAGGGAGAAGGAGATAAAAACAGCTATTCAGGGAGGAAATTCTGCCAGTCTCTGTCAGCTCTACCCACAAGAAGAGAGTGGGAAAGAGAAGGAGGATCTCCTTGAGAGTGACACCAGCTATGCAGACAGAGCAAAAAAACAAACAGACAGATAGATGGAAATGCTGAGAGGAGAGGATATTCATAGTGTTCCAAGTGTCTTCTCATCTGGGCCGTATTTGTGCTCCTGATTTTCTCTGGTTGCTAGAGACCAAATATTGGGGGCACACACACACACAGACTAACTGCTGACTCGAAGGCAAAGTGAATGTTGGCTGAGCACAGAGGCGGGATATTTACCGTAAGTCTGCGGGGGGAAGAGCAGTCAGTATCTTACCGTCTCAATCGTGTCCTTCTCAAACAGAGGAATGATTTAATAATCAATGAAAACTGACCTTGCCTTCCTGTATCACATTCCTGCCTGATCCGACCTATTAGCCAATGATGAGAAAACATGCAGATTCACCAGGGGAGGTGAGGTGAGCAACAATTTGAACAACACCTGGGAACAAAACAAGGTCATTTGCAAAACAATGTCTCCATTGAATAAGAAAGTCTATCTTTTGGTCCCTCACAAAATCATCTTGAATGTAATAAAAACAAATGGGAGCACATCGGGATGTTTACGTTATTTGGTTCAGCTAATGTCACATCATATATCAAACGCGTTAAAAGAGAGAGGCATGGTTGAATAAAAGGGAGGATGGAGTCATCATGACGAATTGGAGTTCATGAAACAGTGACAGTCTGTTGGCAGAGAGAGGAGGGAGAGATGCCCAACTCAGAGCTCAATCATTTCCTGCTTGCTTAGTGCCTTATATCAATAGGTTGGCTGAGATCAAGGAGAATATGAATAGGGATTTAGGCTTCACTGTCATACATATGGATCACACAGAACTGCTGTCATCAGGTCTCCAGCCTTATTAGGATTTGCAGTTGCCGATGCCTCAGTGAGAGTTAATCCTTGGTCTAACAGTGTCTGAAACTATGCAGGACATGGATAGAGGAGTGAGACAGCCGCTGAGGGAAAAAATCGCACCTTAAATGGTCATTATTTCCTTCAATGGGAACATTTTAGATTAGCAAACAATAGGCCTATTTCACAGAAGACATGTCACAGCAGGAAAAGCACAGGTGTAAATAATAAGATTAATGATGACTGAATTCTATTTCACTGCTTCAGTTTCATGGTCCTGGTATTGTGCATTCTGGCTCACTGTCATGGCTTACTGGGACAGTTGAATAGAACGGAGCCATCATTAATGTTATTAGTAACACCTGTGCTTTTCCTGCTTTGACAAGTCGAAATGTCTCCGGTGAAAGAGGTCTATTTTCACCATACAAACACTGGGACTGTGTCAGAAACCACTCACTATTTACTTAACATTTTACTGAGTGCCTTTTGAGTGTTCAGATTCTTATTGTGAAATCCATGCACTATATAAAGACCTTAAAAAGTAGTGTCCATGGCATGTATGCAATGCTTTGCATTTTATAGATGTGAAAACTATTGTACGACTTACGATTCATGTCATCTCAATGTACTGCTTACTGCTACTGGGTGTCCATAGGGAGCTGTGAATGAGTGAAAGAGGTAGTCATTTTGGACACAGCTTAAGAAAGTTGTTGATGCCATCAAGACTGAAATACACAGGATCTGTCCTATGGACAGTACATGGGAGATCATTTAAACATCAAAAATGTAGAATGATAAAGATTGGCTAAAAACTGCTTTTTCAATAAGTGAAGGCATGTGCAGATGGTTCACAGATGTTGATATGAAAATAAAATACACAACACTTGGGGGTTAAACAGATGATTTATGTTTATTTGTGTTATTAAGTATATCTGTGTCTAACTGATTTTCAGTGAAAGTTTTGGATTCCACATTTTAATACTCTCATCTCTCTCATATACCTACACATAACTAAACTAAAATGACATCAAATAAAATACAATTGAAATAATACAAAATCAATAACAAAAAAGTAGTCGCCATGACAAGAGTCTGAGCCTTAAGACTAAGAAAATAATGGCCACAGCCAATAAATGGCCTGAGAGTAGGAAGCAGGCTACAGGTAAGATAAAATCTCTGGTGAGTAACTAGCAACATGGTGTCTTTCAGTTATTAAAGCTGCATTAAGTCACTTTTGTCTGCTAAAGGGCAGAAATTAGAAGTAGTAGAAAATAATTGCATTTACAGGTAGCACAAAGGCGGCCAAATTTCCTGCTGCACTTACTTAATTCAATAAAGTGAAGTGCAGGTGTAGAGAGAAAGACTGGCAAAGCAAAACAATGGGCTCAAGGTGGCTGACATAACTTACATATACATAACATTTGATTCAAAGTAAAAATCGAAAATATTTCTTAACTGTAAAAAAAAAAACACTTTCCAAGGAAGTGTGAATTTGTCTTCCACCTTTCCTTCACCCACACACAAACACAATTATGTACACAGAGCAGATACACATGTTTGTGTGATTTGTCACCATCTCTCTTGGCATGGACAGGCCTGCACTAATGGACGGACACTCTTTGTGTGCTAAACAAATTAGCTCCATTACTAACAGAGAGACAGCAAGGGTGAGAGAGAAAAATAGAGAGAGAGAAGGTCCAAAATAAGGGGTACAGAGGGAGATAAATGTAGCGAGAGTTAAACATAAAAAGGAAGAGGAGCAGGGAAGAGATTTATGCATGGCATACACTGAAGAAGAGGGATATCAAACACAATTCTGTGTGAGCGTTTATGTGTGAGCCAGGCTAGACATCTAAGCGCTTCAAGCCCTCGTGAGAGAGGGTAAATGTGCATTATCGTCCATCCATCACTCACTCATTACTCATTCACTTACTTACACTCAGACACACACATACACACACAGGGAGCACATACATGAATGCTGATATGCCCTAATACGTGCACTTAACACCAGACTGGATGCGAGCGAGACACATTTATCTCCATGCAAGTGTGTGGAAACGATGCTGAGTGCATCTGCCAATGTGTGTATGTGTGTAGGAGTGAATGTGATCCGCCAGGCTTCAGGTCAAAGCAATCCTCTGTCAAATGATTGGCTGGTAATCTGATTGACAGGCAGACTCCCTCCTCTTCTCTGTCTTCTCCTCACATTCTCATCGTTTATCATCCATTTTCATTCTTTCTCATTAGCCCTCCCTCCTGCTGTATACATTCCTCTGTTCCTTTTACCCTCTTCTTGTCTGCTACTCCTTTCAGTCCTTCCTCCCCTTTGTTTGTCCTCCCTTCCCCTTTGCTACTCTTCATCCTCCCTCCATCCTGTCTCACTCTTGATGATATAAACACATCATTCTGTCTGCACCGTGTTCGCATTACCTGCGGTAACACCACTCATAACCACAGCACCTCTGCCATCTGGAAGTGTATGTGTGAGTATCTGTGTGGGTGTGCATACATGCCTCTATACAAATTGGTATAAAAATGTGCCCTGTATGGTCAAAGTGAATGGAAACAGAAGCACAAGGACTTTCCCCTCAGTGATGTTGGCACTGTAGTGGCCTTGAATGTTTCCTCTGGAATTACTACAATCACATAGAGTTGTGTGAAGTGGAAGGTTGATGCTTTTCAGTGCTGACATGCTGTATCAACAGAGATTTCATCGAGACGAACCAATGAAATTGCAATCTTAAGCACGGTTTCATAGAGTTCCTATAAATGCTCACATGGAATCATCTCTGGCTTTTGGAAGGACCTGCATACTGCTGAGATTATTGTTGGCACTCTTCAAACCTGAAAGACGCCATTTATTCAAACATTTTTGGAAAAACGTTACATTAAAAAGCATGTGAAAATAATCCACCCATGAGTATCGTTGTGGCAAAGTCTCAAGTTGAATACATTTGTTGCATGTCGTCCTACCTTTCTTTCTCCACTCATTTTCTGTCAGCTCTCTACTTGTCTATAGACTATCTACTAAAGACAGAAAATGCCCCAAAAAATCCATCCATTAGGTATAAGAGGCAGGGTATACCACAGACAGTAACCTGCATGTTTTAAATATCTCAACAATTCCAGTTTAGCATGCTAACACCGCTGTGCTAGCCTCACTGCTAGCATGACTGTAGTCTCAGATCAGTTTCAGAAGGGTCCCAGCTTCAGATTCAAATCCAGAACCTCCTCGCCATAAGGCAGGCTGAACAGCTAATCCACCATACCATGCTACAATAAAATGACAGCGTTAGTAACTGTGATTAAGATGGCTATAATGACAATAATCATAATCATAAACCTAATTTCGGTAGCACTTGTCTTACGAGGGAAAAAAGGTGGTAGACTACTGTACTTTCATAACGTTGGGGGAATCGCAAGATTCCCCCAACAATAATAAAAGAAAACAATAGTCTAATATGAATCAGCAAAGGCTGAGACATCCTGACTTGTAGTCCCTAGTATGAATCATTTCCCAAAATGCAACCAATGACAGTTTTTCTTGTTAACCCTGCCTAGCCATAATGTAAAATCTGTGAAAGTAGATAAACTAGGATAAACTATAGGAAGCAAAGAGATCTTGTGCACTCCTCAGCAACACAGAGCCTGTGAGAGCACTGAGGGAAGATTTTGAAGCTAGCTTTGACTTTTTTCCTTGTTTATGTGCGCTGGTCTTTGGTTAAATGTAGGAGTGAAACTGATGTGGAGTTCAAAGTGAGCTGGGCCTCTGCACCTCGAAGGTCAAAGCCACTGTACCCCAATCAGATAGAGGGTGATCGATCTGATGGTCCTCAATTAGAGCTGGGCTTCCTTGCCTCTGGCCAACCAACCTCTAACCTCTGTATGGATGTATTTACAGTATGAGGGCCGGGAGCAAATGCAACCTGCAATGTAATGCACACACACACACTTCAGAGGATGAAAAGGGAAAACACTTTACTGGAGTTTCCTTATCATGGAGATTTAATGATATGTTATAGGCCTCATTTAAACTCTTAGCAGCTGCTTGGGATCTATACTGCCACGTCACTCAACAATCAATATCTCCCTCACACACACACTCTGTCACACACGTACACACACCCTGGGAGGAATCGCTCTTATCGGGAAACATCAGATCAAGCAGATACACTTGAATGGATATTGGGGCCAGATTGACTCACATTGAGGGGACTCAGGATCAATGTTTTTGCTCGCAAGCCAAACTCATCCTGTTGTTGTGTGTGTGTGTGTGTGTGTGTCTCCTGGGAGTATTTGTCTGCCCAACCAGCTGTCTGCTTATTCACGGCATATTAATATTAAGATGGTGGTGGTGAGGATCAGAGGACAGACCGGCGGCCCCAGGACAGGCCGAGTGCTTCCATGGACTCGCCTGACAAGAGAGGCCCCTGGTCGAGCTCCCCCACTGGGCTCGAGAGACAAAGACAAGTGCCTGTGTTTCTGTGTTTCCAAACACGGGCCCCTCTCACCACCCAGAGGTCAGGAACTTAGAATAATCTAGCTCAAGCAGGAGACACACACACACACACACACACACACACACACACACACACAGATTTAGGCATTAAGGTTTTGATATGACCCTACTTAACCCAGCAGAGAAACGAATGGCGGGGGGTGTCACAGGGGGAAGAGAGGGCTGTAGGAAGAAAGTTTCATAAAGGGTGGGAGGTCTACGTGGGCAGAAAGACAGAAAAGTGGTGGTGGTGGTGGTGTTGATGTAAAGGGCAATCATGGGACATGTGCTTGACAAACAGAGAGCTAGTGCATGCCCGCTAAAAGACAGGAACAAGAAGCAAGAGGGTGAGATATGGACTGAATTGACTGTATGATCAAAGCAGACAAATAAAGAGAGAGATGAAGAGAGAGAGGGAGACCTTGCTGCAGTGAGTCATGAATGAGCTTGGTGGTCTAAAAGGGACACATGCTCTTTGATCCTCCTCTAATAATATTTCTCAAGCACACCTCAGTCGAAATGCCACCACCAAAGGGAGACAAATGACTGAGGACCAGACATAAAAATCAATGAGTGGATTCATCACCTGCCTGTGAAAAGAACACTTTTTTAAAACACAATATCAAACTAGTAGCCTATATTTAAGCATTGTGGTGTCTAGAATGCAAAGTCTAAATTATTCAAGGCCAGCTGACATTTTATCTCTTTAGCCTCACAACTTACTCTATTGCCATGAAGAGCAGAATAATGTCAGCTATAGCCTAGGGGTTGCAGTAGTTGTATTTTTGCCACTCTAGACTTCTGGGCTAAATTTGGATGACTCTCTCAGAGGCTGTCAAGCTCACGGCGCCCCGCTCTAGCAGCTCATTCCCTCACTGCAGGGGAAGTACGCCATCTAGTGCACCAGTATGAAGGTTCACAAAGGCAACTGAAAATACACAGGAGTAGATCAGAGGGGTAGATCAGTGTGTGCATCAGGCATTCAGTGGGAAGAAGGGATTCTTCTCTAAAATTAAAAAGATTATCATTGTGGACTCATGCTGCCTCATACACATTTTAAGTCCCATCCAGATTCAGTAGAGCAGCTGTATAAAGTCTCTGTTGATGACAATCCATAATGTAGTCTTAATTTTCTTTCTCATCTTTGGGAGGGGAGAGAATTTGAAAAAATATATCCTTCGCAGAAAAAAAGGAGGAATAGAAGAAAGATAGACATGAGTCATGAAATACACTCGGTTGCCAGTTTATTAGGTATATATGTTATAGTATGTATACTATGTATATAGTAATGTTGTTGGAGAGGTAACTCAGATGCACGTTACACCCGAAACATAACACTGGAAAATTTGCTGTGAACCTGGGGCTTTTGGTGGCCCTTGGTTGTATGTGACCCCGGGGTAGGTGCCTGCTTTGCCCACTTGGTTTCATAACAAACATTTGGGATGTAAAACTCTTCCATCATATTTAAATTATATTGTCATATCAGATCATAAATATTAGTTCACACTAACATGTGTGCTATATGAAGTTGTAGACGACTTTAATCTCCTCTATTACACCTTATAAAGTATAAATACTCTAAACATTAAATTAAGTGCAACAAACATTATTTCAAATTGAGTACTGTCGTACTTTTTAGAAAAGAAAGTACAAGCACATTTCATGACAACAGCACAAAGCAGCAACACAATAGAAAAAAGTGGCCATCCCCTCCCTACTAATCGGCCCATTTTACCAAATCTAAGGAGAGGAGTGGACAATTTGCTGTCTATAATAGCACTCGCCAAAAGAGACAGGTTACTGAGGCGGTGAAAACCCACTCCGTCTGAAATGATCGTGCTGGATCAGCTGTGGCATTGCGCGTCTCCCAACCGTGAAGAACTGCGGGCAGAGCGCCGCTATAATTAAAGCGCTTATTGATTAGACTTTACGCGCTCCTGCGTCCTCTGGACCGTGAGCCGGAGGCGCAGGGCGGGTCAGTCACTCTCACTATGCTAATGTCTATGGTAATATAGCCCATCGGTTTAAGTCGATTATTGACGCTTTCCCTAAATGGACGGTTGATCCACAATTGAAGCTTTGTGTGGAGGGCTCAATAGCAACCACATTGATACCGGGGCAGAAGGTCAGTTTCATTTCAACTCCACCGTTTCAGGGAATGAATTGGGAATGACTTAGTTAATTGAAATATTAATTGGAAAGTAAATGACATTTCTCAACTCCAAGTGGGATTTCTGTTCATCCCCTGGTATTGAGCAGAAATATACAAGATCCATCTATAGAGGCCCTGGGGAATGGGTCAGAGACCTTCATTTGTTCTCACTGGTTTCATTTAGGCATGTATATCTTTCTTTATACGTTTGCACAAGCAGTGTGTGTGTGTGTGTGTGTGTGTGTGAAGAGAAGACAGATAAAACGGAAAGAGCAACGCACAAGAAGAGAACTGGTCATACCTTGTCTGCTGGAACAGAGAATAACAGTGCTTGATGGTTGGTGGACCTCTGGTGGGCGCTGGTGCTGGGGGCAAAGCAGAACATCATGCAATCAGTCTGAGAAAGGTCGGTGTATTGATCGGTGTGTATGGCTCCACTGTTACATATCAAAAACATCTCTGCTCTTCCCAACACTTCTCTAGCTCTAAAAATTACCTAAAGTGCACTGCTCTTTACAGCAGTCCATCCCCAGACAGCCATACTGCTTGTCACGCTGAGGCACCAGCGTCTTACAGACTCAGACCCAGACACATAGCTCTTTGTTACAGCATAACTGGCCTTTATAGAAGTTTTCTTGCTGTTTTTCTTACTCGAGATGAACTTATCAGTATGTGTACACAGACAGGAAGGAGGGGGAGGGAGTTAATCAGACTGTCTGATCATTATAATTCTGCAAAAAAAGAAGACAGAGTCATCTTTATCTCCCAAAATGAATCAATACATTTTCTCAGTGTTGCAAAGGATAAAATTAAACCTTGATCTGTCTGGAGCTGATTCTTCATTAAACAGAGAGAGCAGGCACAGCATCTGGTGAGACACTCCTTTAATTACTGGTCTCATTTGTGACATGTCACTCACATTGTGTCTTTGCCTGCAGGTGCGTGTGTGTTTGCTTTGAGCCGTGATGTGTTTCACATCGGTAGACGCTCCTCTCTGCCTCAGCCTGATCCTAAAAGCCCCCGCATCTAGTGTAATAGACTGGCACGGAAGAGTACACAGAGGGCACAACCATGATTTAGGGTGTGTGAATCATGCATGAGTGGGCATGAAAGCATACAGTGTGATCAGAAAGTTGTGGTTTAAAGCAGAGGAGCTTGGTTTCATTATCCCTTTTCTCACTTATGCTCTGTGCGTGATAAGGTGAGGTTCTGGAAAACAATAACCACTTTTAATGCAGCCTTAAAATGTGTGTTTGTGTCTCTTAACGTGCATCCATATGTAAATGCATTCTTAAGCATGCCCTCGTGTCCATGTACAGGGGCTCGACAATGTGCTTCTCATTCCCATTTGCGGTCGATATCGGATGAGGATATGAGAGTCAGTATTGATTGTAATTTCCTGTGACGCTACGTTCCACTCTCTTGCTTTATCAGGAGACTAATTCCTATCAGCTACGCTGTCGGCCAACTAACAGCCCAGGCTGCTGCCCAGGACAACAACTAATGAATAAGAGGGGAACGAATAATCCAGCGAGGCATTTCTCCTCTGACAAACAGGTTGCCACAGGGATGATAATGAGGAGGCTGGGACATTGGGTGTGGAGAAATGTGTACGTGTGCGTGTATGTGAGTGCCAAGTACATCAGTGCACGCAGGTCACTGTGTGCGTGCTTGCTTGCGTGTGTGCATGCACGCCTTTATGGGCTTGTGCATGTAGTATGTTCTCGAGTGTGTGTATTTGCATGTATTTTGTGCTTGGTGAATTTACTGATTTTAATGACTGGACATTTGGGACGACAGGCCTTTGTGTGCCTTGGGATTTGCTGTTGTTGACTGAAGGAGTCAAGGGCATGAAGCTAACATTTGCTTTCCATCCTGACAGCAGGTGGACGGCCAATCAAGTGTTTATTTTTGCTGTCATTGTTGAGCTGGTATAATGATGTGCTGGCTGAGATGTACCACTGGGCCCACATACATACTGCAGGTTTCAGGTTCTCCTCCATTTCATTTTTTTCAGTTTTTCTCGCATTCACACCTGTTGCGTCTCAAGTCTTTCTTCAGAGGATTTCAATGGATCCTCTTTGTGTTGCTGTTTGTGTCTCTGCCTCTTTATGCGTCTATCACCCTCACCTTCTCGATACATCTTTTTCACTCTCTCCTTTCAGTCTCTCAATCCATCCTCTCTTTCTTTCTCATTTTAAGCTTTAAATTGAGTCCATTATATTGTCAGTGGGCCTGACTTCACGGTACTTATTTAAGTTAAACCTGGTACAAGCATTTCTGATAAGAATACATATCTTCTATCTTTTATACATTTATGTATCATTCATCTTAACTGATTAACCGAAATACATTTCCCCAGCCCTAATCTAATATTTAATAAAATACAGTGCTCCTTTGAATTTTCACTGTCAGTGACTCTAAAAGCAGAGGCAAGTTGTGGCTTTCAAAGTGAGTGTAGAGGAAAGTGACTAGTATCTGTGTGTAGATGTGTACACATTTCTGTGAGTGTTTGTACTTTTCAGTGATGCTTCAGTTGCATTGTGGGCAGGACTGTGGCAAATTGTCTGTTTCTCATGTTTTACCACTTGTGAGAGATGAACTCATTCTTTCCTTTCCCCACTCTGCGGCCACAGTGACGGGTTAGGGGTGTGATGGGAGAGAGGCGGAAGGGCTTGTGTTTTATAAGAGCCAAGAAAGAAGAAACTTGAGTGATAAGTAAGACGAAGAGAACTTTGCTAATTGAAAAAGCCAGAAGCGTACACACCATGACTGCTGTGTGAGCAGGACTGGCTTGATTCAGTGCTACTACTCAAGCAAGCAGCACAATTACTTCTGTGAGTGATTCAGATCGTTTGTGCTGAGAGATACTACACTCAGCCATTGAAGGACAAAGCCAAGTTGTAATTTTGAAGATGAGATTCAGCCTGGAGTTAGCCGCTCTTCTCTGCTTCACCACATGGATGAGCGTGGTCCATGCAAGTAAGTACCGCAAAAAAGTACAGGATTTTTGATGTGTTTGGTCTGAGTGTTTGGAAGCGTAACATTAAGGGTACCTAATCTGTCTTTTTCTATGTCTGTCTTGTTTAGCCCATGGACCGGAGGAATGCTTTTGTTTCCAGTGGTCCACCACCAGAGTCCCAGTTGAACGAATTAAGAATTACACCATTCAGTCTGAAGGCATCTGTCCAATCAAAGCTGTAATGTAAGTGGTCCTGCATTGTCACACTGTATAGAATTAAGCCATTTCTCAACTTAGAACAAATATCCACATGTACTCCTAGATAAAATAGATTATATTTTTTAAAGGATGGGTTCAATCAAATTACTTAATTAATTAAGAAAAAACAAAAACACTTTTCCTCACTTGCCTCTATTGGTGTGTAGCCATGCAGATAGTTTTGGTTTCATTTGTCCAGGTACAGAAACAGTATGCGTCTGTTGGGAACAGCAACATCTCCTTTCAGAAAGGGCCCCTGTCATTCTGGATAATCCAAAAATCCTAACTGTCAACAGTTTTCATTGGAACAACTTTCTACTGGAAAATAGTCCCTTTGAAAGCAGTTCACAGCGAGAACTGTGGATTATTCAGAATAACAGGGACCCTTTCTGCAAAGAGATGCTGCTGTTTTTGAAATACCAATTTTCAGTTCATTGAACTTGGCTATTTCCAAGCCTGAACAAAGTGTCTGCATGGCTAGATTCCACTAAAGGTAAGTAAGAAAACATGTTTTGTTCTAACTTTGATGAACTACCCCTTTAAGAAATTATTTGTCAGGACTTAAATAAAAACCATGTTAAAACAGCATTATGATGCCACTAACTACAATCAATTGCAGTTTTCAGACAATATCCAGAAAGAGACTTTGCTCCGACCCGAACAATAAGTGGGCAAAAAAAGCCATTCGGAAGGTGGACGAGGAGACAAAAGCATTGCTAGAGGAGAGACAGAAGGAAGACGGGTCAACAAGCGACATGACACCAGCAGCGTCCAATACATCAAAAAACGCACCACAGGAGAAACTCAGAAATGGAAGGAGACGGCAGAAGAAAAAGTGCAGGAGAGGGAAGAAACGGCAGTGAAAATGTGTCTGACGAATCACAAGTCAAATCAAAGTCACCACAGTCAGCAAACATTACTCTTTTCCTGCTATATCGCATCAACATTTAACAAACCTGAAACAAAAACAGACTTTTATATATATTACTGTATTGATCAAATATTCAAAACATATATTTTAATATATGTTAACCACAGCTTGTTAAGTTTAATCATATATGTGTTTATGTATCTTTTCCAGTCAGTTGCAAATAAAGTCTTTTTGAGCAAATCTTGTGTTTTTGTTATGAACAAATGGAACATAATCTGAACCAGAATTGGTATGTTGTAGCATGTTGACACATACAGTGCAAGATATCTGACCTTTTATCAGTAGCTCTCATTGTGTTTCACTCAGTGCAAATAACAAATGCACAGGAAGGAAACCAACATAGACATACAGCCAAACATAGATAACAAATCTAGACAAAGGTGCCTGCCTTTGTCTTGTCCGGTGCCCTATCCAAACTAGACTGTGATAGACGAGTGGAGAACAGACTCAGTCATTGCTGTGATCATTTTGGTCATTTGCCATTTAGGTATACTGGAAAATGTTACATACTCTTATAAAAGTTTATTGAGCATTGTCAAATTGAGAATCTCTGTGTTATACCCACATATCACATCATGTTTTCAACCTGCTGTGACGCACACAAAATACCACAGAAATCCCTCCTGAATGTGACAGTCAGGAACATCACAGCACACAAAACACTGAAGTTGTTTGGGACAAGTTGTGCTAATGTACTGCAAGATGTATTATTACATAATATTTGTTATATTTTATAGTAAATATATCACTTTCTACTTTTACTTTAATGGATATTTGCTAATGGAAACTTACAGATAATCATCAGTATAAGTTAAGAATCACTTTTGTCATTGGCCAGTATCTGAGACAAAATGCCGCAGTACCTGTGGCTATTCTAGCAAAACGGTCACAATTCAATGTTTTCTCTCTTTTCAGCCAAAAGAAATGCAAAACATATGAAATGGTTTGTATGTTTGTGTTTGGAGTTTAATTGTGGTGTGGTAGATGGTGTATGTGATATTATTGCCTGTGTGTTTGGTTTTACTTGAAACTGTGGGGTTGCTGTGCCACAACAGCCACCACATCCTGAACGCTCACTCGAGCATGTGTGTGTGCATATGTTTGAGTGCCTGTTTGTGGTCACCTAGTTCAGCAGAGGGGTATTAGAGGGACTGTTTCCTCTCTTCTAAGAAAATTAAACACAAAGTGACAAAATTTTAAAGCAGTCGTAACACTGAACATGTATGACAGAACTGTCAACCATACATACAACTTTGTGTGAAAAGATATGAGAATACTTAAAGCTGCACTAATCAACATTTTTATACTAACAATGAAATTACTATGTGTAATGTGAAAGGTGTCGCTTGTAGTGATGAATCCACAGAGAATTATCACCCGACTCTGCAGCTCCCCTGAGGTCAGTGGGGCATTATTGCATCCTACAGCTTATTGTTGTGATTTTACTGCCCACAGCTTCAGTGTTTTGCTTTCCTCTTACCACTCTCATCTACCCTGTTTCCAGCAGCAGTGGGCAGCTGTTTTCATAAAAAAAAAGCTCTGCTAAAAACACCAGTAGCTGGTGAACATAGTGGAGCATTTAACAACTAAAGAGCTAGATATTTCCATCAGCAGTTGGTATAGACCCAAACAGAGCTAAAACAAGAGTGAATATTACACACGACTACGAATGAATACAAATGCTGCTCTGTCTACTGGATGTTTAAATAATAAACTCTTTGCTAACCGGCTTGGCATGTTAACTTCATATGGTGATAATACGTCAATGTAGATGTAGATTAGTGGTGCTTAAAATTGAAACTGACTCCTTTAACTTAGCAAACACTTCTGTATTATCATTTCATCTGATTCATACCATCAATAGATAATGGGGAAAAATGTCAGTCAAAAGAGTCTTTGGACTGAGGAAACACAGTAACACATTATGAGGGCATTCTGGACAGATAAACCAAGGCCAAGGCCCACTTAGACCTGTATGCTGGCTTATACAAGATACTAGGAAGAGCCATTTATGGAGTCAGGGGCAATAGCTCACTCAGATACATGCAGTCTCTAATGACAAAATGATTCCTCTGTGTTCATACGATGTTTGAGTTTTGTGTCATGACTTGTGTGTGTGTGTGTGTGTGTGTGTGTGTGTGTGTGTTGTATGTGTGTGTTGTATGTGTGTGCACTGGGGAGGTGCTTGTGGTTAACACATCAAGAGGAAAGTGCAATCTCACACCGCTTCTCTTGGCTCCACATATCATCAGACTGAACCTAACTCACTGTGGCATAGGAAGATATTCATTGTTATCTTCCTACCACTTCCACACACACACACACACACACTTCCACACACACAGATAGACAGAGAGATAAAGATAGAGAGAGAGAGAGATTTTATATTCCCACCCCATGTCCCATGTGTAGGTATGAATAATAATCCATAGCTGTTGTGACTGCACCCATGTAAACTACTTGAAGATGGCAGGCAGAAACACAGCTTAAAGCAGAGTTGAGGAAGACCCACAATAATTTTCAAACACTGCTAGTTCCAAAAAATGTCACAGTTTACATCATCACAAGCATAGATACAAGACCAAGCTTTGTCTTATTAGTATACAACTGTATACAGTACTGTATAGTTGAGTTGAATGACACAATAATAACATTGTCAAGACCAGAACACAAGACATAGTTTTATAGCCATATGTTTATATCACACTCACACTTTTATTTAATCACAGCCTAAGTTGGAATTTACTTTTGCATTCATACGTGCAACAGCTCAGTCATACAAGTGGCAACAATGGTGGGCTAGTAATTTAGGCGAGGGGTGGGGAAAAACCATTGCACTGTGGTTCGCGCAAACGTTGCATCGACCTCAAACACTCTCAGCCCCTCAGACCTCCCCCATCTGTAGCACACTGAGACCAAGCGGTACTTTCTCTTTCTGCCCACGCATAGGCAGTTTGTTTCATACCTTTTTTTATCACACATTACTGTGTTAGTGCCGCCAAATGCTGGAAACATGTTAACTGAAAGCCCCTAAAGCTTCCACCTGGTCAGTCTGAAGCCCACCATGTCACATCATTATTGGGTGGAAGTGGAACATGGTGAGCACCAGAACAGGTGAAAATTATTAATCACTGTGAGTGACTCACCCATGGTCTTGACAATGAACTTAAAGCAGACTTTTGATTCAAGTACATTTTGTGTTGGGGTTGACATTTTATTTAGTGGCTTTAAGTATGTTTCATGAGAGTGCCATTTAAAGGTTGTGTGTGGTTAGAGAACAGCTCTGAGAGCACGGAGAGACAAAGATTTGACCTAAAATATGTATAAAAAAAATTCCCCACTCACCCCTGCAGGTGGTGTATTACTCCTTCAAGCTCGGGTTCTCTACCAGAGGCCTGGGAGCTTGAGGGTCCTGCGCAGTATCTTAGCTGTTCCTAGGACTGTTGTTCCTGGAATCTGCTGGAGCCACTCTACCCAGTTTGGGGGTCACAGCCCCGATTGTATATATATGTGTATATACATATATACACACACATATACATATATAAATATATATATATATACATACATATATACACACACATATACAGTATATAAATATATACACATATATACATATATATATAAAAATACATATATACATATATACATATACATATATACACATATATATACATACATATATATACACACACATATACAGTATATACACATATACACATATATATAAAAATACATATATACATATATATACATACAGGCCCTGTGATTGACTGGCAACCAGTCCAGGGTGTACCCCGCCTCTCGCCCAGTGTCAGCTGGGATAGGCTCCAGCCCCTCTGCGACTCTCTGAGGATAAGCGGTATAGATAATGGATAGATGGATGGATATATATACAGTATATATAAAAAAATACAAAATACAAAATAACATTAACACCTTATAATGCAACACCATAAAATATTCCTTTACATTAAACATTACAATAGAGTTCAATACACAAATTCAAAATTATAAGCTTTCTATATAATCAATATATAATATTTATGTTATGGGATTATAGTATTTCACATTTTCTGTTTTGAATTTATCAGACATTATTATATTAAAGATGTAGAGACCCATCAACTAAACTACAGCAAACAGCACTTTAGTCTTCTCTTGTTAATATGTATTTATTTTAAGATCATAACTAAGAATCCTGACACCTTAAAAGAAATTTGCTCTGGGCGGTATTTCAATTTCATGCCACTTTTACTTCACTATATTTTCAGAGGAAAATATTGTAGTTTTTATGCCACTGCATTTATTTGACAGCTTTTACTTTACAAATTAAGATTTTACATACAAAACATATGATGGACTTTGGATGGATTAAATTTGCCAGCAGTGTACATAGTAGCTCCACCTTGATAACAGTAAAATGTTAACTGCACATTAATGCATCATCATTAATGATCTAACAATGTCAGATGTAATAGTGAAACAATCACAGGAGACATTATTCTGTATTGGGTGCTTTTACTTTCACTTTTGCAGCCATTTACCATTTACGTTTGATATTAAATGCATATTCTTGATATTATGCATATACTTTTATTGAAGTAATATATTTTTGAAGTGGGAATTTTTGTGGGTATTTGTACAGTCTGGTATTCCTACGTTTACTTTAGTGAAGGCTCTGAATATAGACTCAACTATGTTACCATGGTGAATCTCTGTGTTTTGTGGTCTTTTTGTGGAAATGAAGTCATTGCATGTCCTAGCTTAACAGATGTGAAACTTAGTGAAAGTTCAATCATGAAGACCGTCTTCATGCTACTTATTTCCTCTCTTTCTCTTCCTGTTTCCAATTCAGTCAGCTGATTGAGGACATTCACTCTCTTAGTTAAACCAATCAGATTTTGCCACGACCTCTCTGAGCCAGTCACCTCATTGCTGTCAAACTTTAAAATTGTTCCTCTCTTTGCTGCTGTCAGCTGTCATTTCAGTGTCAGATCGATGCAACCCTCCTCCACCCCATTCACCTCCACTTCCCTCTCATCCAGTGCCCAGGGGTCCTACCGCTGAACTCATCAGAAGTCCCACTCCACATCTCATACAGGCAGATCTTCAGCATTGCTCTTCACCCCTTCATTACCACCGCCAGTGTCTATACTCCATTGCGGGGATATTCCTGTACAGCTCATGGCATCACTATCCCCTTAAAATAATGACGTCAAGATGGGGTCTAATCGCCAAACACTCTTCACATACTTATACAACTTCCTATTGTGCACAATGTCAATAAATTAATTGAATTACTCTTTAAGCCTATTTTTCAATTAAGTCTCTCCTGATTGAAATGATGTGTAGTCTGTGCTTCAAGGCCTTTTTAAGCCCACCAACACAGTCAATACATTCATTCAGTAGACAGGACAGTAGAGAGAGACAGAAAGTGCAGGGGAGAGAGAGGGGATGACATGCAGCAAAGGGCCCAGGTCAGACTCAGGCATTCTTTAGACCCTCCCCATCTCCAAAAATCTCTGCCACCGTTCACTCTACTAAGAGTGGCACTGCTCATAGACTTTTTTGTGGAAATGAAGCACACAAAGAGATCAAATAAGGCAATGTGCAGAGGCCGCTTTGCTTCTAGATGCTGAGATACAGACTGTAACTTTTCTCCATACACGCACTTAGACAGTAATCTATTCTGCAACTCACAATAACCCAAACTTAGCCATTACATTGTGACCATTTTTATTAGCTAATGTCACTCAGTATCGTTGTACAATGAAAGAAACACATTATTGATACATTTACATTCATACAGAATATCAAACATCATAAAACTGAAAATTACATAAAAAAGGCAAAAATAACATATCATTTAACTTCACTGATGAGGTAAAGCATATGCAGAAAATCTGAAAACATTCAAACTCAAACAGTAGAAGAGAAATTGGGAGCTTTAATTTTAGTTTCAATAGTGCTGTCTTTTTATGTGAAGGTAGATATTGTGTCAGTTGTGCGTTATACGTTGGAGTTTCCAGTTCTTTCCATCCAGGTAGGCCATGCTGGTCTTTGTCCACATTTTGTCAAAGTCTGCGCAGATTCTCTTGTCTTGCAGCGTGGTAAATCTATTGAAAACCATAACACAGAAAGTCCACATTCAGTAACATGTTACAACATTTTTGAAGAGAAGAAAGCTGATCAAAACTAAAAAAGTATTAAGGTTATTTCTGAAATACAATGCACATAAACCCAACATTGAACAGATTGAATGACTTACACCACTGCGTCAATAGGGCATGATGGTTTATGTTGTATGTAGTAGCTCTTCAGCCGGTCTCGGTGGACTTGAGTGGTTGAAATTATTCGACAACAACTGCCTATTCCGCCTTTGAATAAAGACACAAGGATCCATCATTATCATCACCATCTTTTCCATAATCTAACATGAAATAATATATCATATGTGAAATATTACATCAACGAACAAAACGCACAAAATAAAAATCTTAATAGTGCTCTTACCTTGAGCGGAGGCTGTGGATACCATGATAACTACAAAGAAAAACGAGACAAAGGTGAGACTTGTCATTGCGCCTCTGTGGCTTGAACAGATATGATGTGCAGTCTGCACTTCAACCCATTTTTAAACCCACCAACACAATCAACATTCATTTATGCAACTTGCAAGTTGAGCATGCTGCACGTACAGATATGCACACGGCTGGAAAGTAGAGTACATATTTCCTACCACAGCAGCTCACCAGTGTGGTCCTCACCCCTCCACTTACTCATTACTGGTGGTCTGAGGGTGTCAATACATTTTCCACTGCAGAAGGATGTGGTATTTGCATGTAGTATTATAATTTTTACAAATCTAAAGTTACCTGGAAAACTGGTCTGTGTATAAAAGTGCCAAACTGATCCCTTTAAAATGAATGTAGTGAAGCCAAGAAAGTGTTTCACTCACTGATATCATTTTCATCAAAAGTTTGCACTTTTCTACACAGACCAGTTTTCCAGATAACTTTAAAGTTATTAGTATCATATGGATGACAAAACAGCAAATAAAATAGGTGAAAAACTGTTCAGATTATTTGTTAGATTAGGTACAAATTAGAAAGTAGATCCACTGACGATAATTCTTAAAACAAGACACACACACACACACACACACACACACACACACACACACACAGAGAAACCCTTCTATGTAACTGCAAAGGTCAGGGTTCATTCCTACAGTACAAGTATCTCGCTTTCTAACACAGAAGCTTTCTATTGTTAGGTTTTTGAGGTGAGTGTTTCTTTGTGCTACTGATGCTGGCATTCTCATTTTTGCAACCACAGGGGAAAAAAATACCTGTATGCTCATCTCATGGCATTTGCAAACTTGAGGTGAACATAAATACACAGATATACCAAACCATGTTGTTCTGTTCACTGTAACCCACCTGGTTTGTGGTCACCTGTTCTTTCATGCATGAGAGAACAAGCATGGCACCAGACACTTCCCTCTTTTGAAAGTTTTGAGTTGGAATGTCCCCAGTGGCTTATTTGTGGCTTCCTACACTGTTCAGACTTGCCTGCTCATGTGGTAAATACAGTAATGCTAAAGCTAAGTCTCTCAAATCCCTGACACATCAGGTAGAAGTGACAAGGACCCTCATTCCTCAAAAAACATTAGAAATATTAAAATAATGACTTAATACTTAATTAACTCGATACTTATTAAAATAATGGCAGACCTTGAGAAATGAGGAAGACCTTCACAGTAAAACAACCATTGTAACTATTTTTTAAACCAAAGTATGAAGATAGTCATTGTGAAACATGTAACATACATTTTAGAAGGAATAGTTTATATCACATGGAGTGGTTGAACTTTTGGTTGCAGTTTTTCTAAATGTCCAATAGAAGACGATAGCATGTGCAAAGACGTCTGTCAAAGTTAGCCATCTAGGTAGATCTATTTCCATGACTAATGGGGGAAAGGCACTAGTAGAAATGTTGTGTTGTATGTGACAAAAACTGAGACTGATGTGTGATTTTGTTAGCAGACATGACTGTCTCATGGCATGTTAGTTTAGTCAAACCCATTTTTTAATGCTGGAATAGTTCCTGCTGCATTTCCGTTAGAAATACGAATGTTACAGGGTTATAAAGATGTTTAATATTCATACAGTAAAAATGGACAATGGCTGTGCTAACTGTTGTGCCTTATGTAGGTTGTTTTTTGTGAGAGCCTGAGAGATGCTGACCAACATGATGGAGGAACCCAGGGACCATCCAAGGATATGGACTTTGACAAGATGGAGTCTTCACTTGGATTCCAGGTAAGCTTTAAGAAACGTATGCGGCCTCCATAAATAATCTACAATTATGTAGTAAACTGAAGAAAAAGCTACCGACTTGACTGAAATGAATGAAAGCTCAACAGAATATAAACTGCCTGGGTTGTGGTGATAAGAGGGTGGACTTTATTTTCTTCTAGTTTGGTATTTGCAGTACTTACTTGCTTTATAGTTTCTACTTACTATTGTTAATTATTTCTTGTATGTGAAAACCTAGTTGGCAATTGGATTCTGAATATAAATTGACTCTTGACCAAAGGGACAGTTTTATGTCATTTTAATGCCTAAATCTATTTATTTTATTGAAGAAAATTTCAAGTTAGGCTGTGAAGTGTGATTTACTTTCTGCAGTGGCAGATCAGAAAAAAGTTACAAAGGAATTATTTTTGTAACGGTCACAAGTAACAGGTGTTTTTGAATGCCTGTACATAAGAACTTTTGTCCTGCTGATAGGAGCATCAGATCAGAAAAGGCTTATACATGTGATTTCTGTATATGTGAGAGCCACATATACAGAAATCCACTTGACCTTTTTTTGTGCATAAATGTGTTACTTTCATAAAGCAGTAGTTTGTGTTTTACTCACCATCATCCTTGATAGAGATCAATAAGTGTTTCATTGACCTCCAACAAATTCCTTAATAAGTCATACATCGCCAGATTGTACAAACACAGCACAGAGAGACTGGGCCACTTGAGTCTCTTATTCAAATGAGACAAAGCCATGGAAATGCCTAATAAGACTATATCATAATGCAGAACACAAGGTTATCACTCATGAGAGCCAATGTTGTAGCAAAATTAGATTATACACAAAATTAAAATGAGACCAGGAATTCTACTCGCCTGCAGCCACCATGTCTCTGTAGAAGTTCGTATAGTCAATAAGCACTGATGGAGCTGTTAAATGACAAAGTAAATGTGATTATTATTTTTATTTTTTTTAAGATGGGTGCATTATGTTTAGTTGACTCTATCCAGTCCCTCCTCAATGACAGTCTGTATTAGGATTTACTGATATATCCCTTAGTTGTGCCACTGAGTGCTGTGGTCCGCAGAGCAGTGATTTACTTTAAGATTGTTCTACCAAGTATTGTTTTATAATGTGGCAGTAAATTGCAGCCCATAAAGACAATGATGTGAGAGATGTCATGACCCAAGGCAAGGCAGCTTTATTTATATAGCACATTTCAAACACAGAGGCAATTCAAAGTGCTTTACATGGGCAAAGAAAAACATTAGAAGAAATAAAATCAGATTAAGAAAAAATAAAATGAAAGATACATAAAATCAAACAAAATACATAAAATCAAATAAAATACAGTTACAGTGCAGCAAAAAGATGTAGTGACCAATGCAACAAAGGAAATAAAATTGCATTAAAGAAATCAGTCATTAGACTCATGGGTTAATAATATTCCCAATTTTATCAGTTCTTTATGATTTTTCTTTTGTNGGCAAGGCAAGGCAGCCTCATTTATATAGCACATTTCAAACACAGAGGCAATTCAAAGTGCTTTACATTGGCAGTAAAAAACACTAGAAGAAATAAAATCAGATTAAGAAAAAATGAAATTAAAGATACATAAAATCCAATAAAATACAGTTACAGTGCAGTAAAAAGATGTAAGAAAAAATAAAAGTGCATTAGAGAAACCAGTCATGTAAATGC
>LKNJ01001201.1:103326-121803 GCA_002120245.1 Maccullochella peelii | reverse complement strand
TCTGTCCTGTAAGTCCACTGCCATTTTCAAGAAATCTAAGTAGACAGATCGTTTCTAACAAATGATAGAAGATGGAGCTGAAAAAAGATGAAACGCATAATCAGTCAGATGTATCACTGACTAAATTATCAGGTCATAGATGGGATCCACCTCGGAGTTAATTCTAGCTAGTTTTGTTTTGGAAATATGAGTACAATGTACTACTTTGAACTCTATAAGTGCATGGCACGTGCATATACATAGAAGAGGAGTGTATCTTGCTACAGGCCAAGTTGCAAATGTCGTCAAAAATTTAAATCTGTCCTGTTCCCATGCAGTCTTAATAGTTTACATGGGGGAGAAGCTTATGTTTGAGATGAAAGAAAACAGAATTCATGTGGATCCTCTCAGGGTAGGAATTAAAGACAGAAATGTGTCCACATGAAGGGGTTTTTCCAGGAACTGAGGTATAAGGTGTTGCACAAAATGTCTGACTTGTTAGCATTTCATTGGGCAAGACACTGAACCCTGAATTTCTCCTGGGGGGGGGGGATGGGTCCTGGGTATACAAAAAATCTGTCAATTGGGAGATGGATGCAGTTATTGGTAAAAAGGTTTTCAAAACTGGAATAAACCAAGAGTGGATGGAACACAGGAAATGGTTGGCTGCAATTGGACGACAAAGTGAGGAAGCCTTAAAAAACAGTTTTTCCATAACTGGGTCCAAATTCGCAGGGAGTGACTAACTAGGTAGCCTTTTGGTATATCTGAGGCAAGTGCTGCACTCCAAATGTCAGGCAATGAGTCTGGACTGCATTTTTACTTGCAGGTAATGAGAGCAAAGCCTCTTTGTGCTGCTAACAGTGAATGAAACTAGTGGCTCTGACAAAAAGAAAAAAAATGAAACGGAATCAACAGACTGCAAGGAAAAAGTATAACAGAACCAATGGTCAGCTTTACCCCTCCTCCTGCATCTCACCACTAGCACATTACGATCATATTCAAGTGTTAACAACAACGGTAGTAGCTGATAACATGAGTTTTCTCTTCAGGTGTCGGCAGTGTATGGAGGCTGGATGTGGCTGGAGCACAAACGGCTGTTCCTGGGCAAATCCAGGAGTGGGGAATGTAATTATGCATTTCTTAATGTATCTATCTAATATAGGCTTTTCCAGACTTCATACATGTTGTATGTGCATGCTGTGTTTCCAAGTGCTAAATTTGAACATCAATGCAACAGCACCGAATTCATTTTGAGACTATGAACGACACCAGAACCACTGCTCTAAAATGTTGGCTAACAAGAAGTGCTTTAACAGACTGTCAGCTCAGCACCTGCCAGCAACAAATGTTTAACAAGATATGTGTAATGCATATAGATGGATAGATGGATGGATAGATATAAAAAAAAAAGCTACTGGAAACTATTAGCAAATGGGTTGATTCTGCTATCATTGTCATCGTAGACTCGTAAGTTATTCCTCTCTCAAGAGCACCAAACATTTATTGCTTCAGTCATACAAATATTCACTTTATCCGTTTAGTTTCCTTATAAAAAATATTTCTTATTCTCTGTACTTTACATATGAAATTTTTTTTTTATCTGTACATTCAAGAAATACATTTTGGGAAATTCTTATTTACTTGGCCTAGCCTGGATTTATCCTAGCTTAGAACAAAGGGGAAAACGCAACACCAACACAATCTTACTTACTTGTTATGTCTCAGCTAATGTTAGCAAGCTAGTCACCAGCTGACTCACCACCCTGCAGTAGCTAAGCTAACTGCTCATTAAGCCAAAACCTCATTTTCTATTTCTGCACATGTTGGTAAAAAACACACATTATAGTGGAATAGTGTGGTGTTGGAATATACCTCGGCTGTTTTCCACTGTTTCCAGTTTTTAAGCTAAGCTAATGTTAGCTGAAACAGGTCCTGAGTCAACTCTACTACTAGCTTTTCAATTGAATATCATGTAAACCTGCTTAATTTCTTCCCCTCACTTCCACCTGCAGGACAGTGTTTGCCAAATGGAGTCATGGATGAACTTTTCTGTGAGTCTGAACCTTATTTCTCACACATTCTTCCCCTGACACTCGCCTCATTGACATTCAGTAGAGTTTAAAACATCAGTAGAAGGTAATGCATTAAAACTCTATTATCTGTGTGTGTGTTTTACTGTCAGAGACCGGAGATCTCCTCCATCACTCCCAGCGTTGTGTCTTTCTACGGCAGAAACCGTGCGGTGTTGTCCGGTCGTAACCTCAATGGTGTGACCAGAGTGAGGATCCAGGCGGACCTGGACTGCACTCCACAAGAGTGAGTCAGTTTATGGGCGATTTCAGATTAATCCTTTATTTATTAGTCTTAGCAATTATTTTAGGGAAATGCCACCCATATTACAAATTGACACATTTTGCAATTTGACAGTTCACTCAGTACCTATCAGTGACTGTCCAGTCAATACTTGATGGTCACTGCTCTTAAGCCAGAAACTGGATTTTGGTGTAAAATATCTCTCTGCTCCACAGACATAATCGGGGAGATTTTGTGTGGGGTTTTTGCATAAGTACTTCCACTAAAATGAGGCTCGCGTTGTGGTTCACACATGCTAGCAAATCTATATTATAAACTTCAGTTTGGTGTTGCAGCAAGTCAGAAGCCCAATCATTGTCAATGGAGCAGCTGTCCCATTTTTAGCTTGAGCTAAGCCTCGAAATTGAAACATGTGGCATTTCCCTTTTTTTTAATTTTTTTTTTTTTTTTTAGTGTTTAGATATTTTGTAATGGCAGTAGAATTATCATCAACACCATCTTGGTGAGTTTAAACTGATGTTTTTTTTGCTGCTATGCTTCAGGTTGTCTGCATATTATTGTTATGATGTTCTCAACAAGTCCCCTATGTTAAAGTGAGTCTTGATCTCATTGAGACTAACTGGGTTCTCTCTATATCTGTCACCCTGTGCGCTCTGGTCAGGTCTCCTGTATGGAACAACACTGGTGTTAATCTGAAGTTCCACATTCCCAGTGCTGACAACAAAGGCGTGGTCAAAGTGTGTGTTCTCCTCCCAGACGGTAGTTGCCATGGCAAAGCTACAATCACCTACCGGTCATTACCATCCTGCACCAACATTGCACCCAACAGAACCTGGTTTAGGTACGCCTGGGTCAACTTCTGTCCAAGAATAATTTGAGTTTATCTTTTTTTTTTTTTTTTTTTTTTTTAAATCACACCTTAACACAATGTTATGATATAATGTAGAGCAACAGGAACACATTTACCAAATAAGCATAGATAATTTGATCTGACATTTACTATATATTCATTTGGACATCCTCCAAATATTAACAAGAAAGTAAAAGTAATTAAATAAATAAGGCAAGGGTGTTTGAGTCTGCTTTCTTAAGTTATAAATAAATGGGGAAAAAATAACTATTTTATATAAAGTGAATTATGTTTAAGTCTTGAGAGGTAGGTTGTTATAAGACTCAATTTTGCCAGGTTTTTAATTGAAGATTAGCTTTTATTAATTCCATGTAGTACACCCTTTAAACCATCTCCATTGGTTTAATGTGGGTGGTTTTGGTTATAACTTTTGCAATCAGAAGTAGGTTCAAAAGGTGGAGCAAATATTTCTGATTTTGGTCATAAATCACTGGGACTAAGTCTAAGTGCAAGTCGATATGATCTCCTCTTGAATTTCTTTCCAATAGTCTATTTTTTGGCAATTCCAGGAGATATGAGTATGATTTTCCTCAGTCCACATCCTCTCCAACACAGGAGGACATGAAATCTGATCTCACTCGGATACAGTATTTCCAGCAGCTGCAGAAAATGTTTCAACAAACTAAAACTGGTTAACATTGTGTTTTGGTGTCAGAAGATATGAGGAAGAAAGCTTTCCATTTACTTATCGTGGTGACTTCTCTCTCACATTATTTTAAATGTTAAAAGTTTAGCTGGTTTAGTCAAGTCAGCCCTCAAATGCCAAGTGGAGGAGCTTTAAAAATATTAAAACTACTAGCAAAAGAGTGCTGCAACAAAAAAAGCCTGTCAGCAGGTCGTTCAGACAATGAATTTAAAGTGACACATGCTGCCATAACCTGATTATTACCCAGAGAAGAATAATGATTCTGAACAGACAAAAGCATCACTTCTACAGCCCCTTTCAATGGAGAGGTGCCGTGAGGCAACACAGGTTCACAGGAAATGTGGTTTTAATTATAGAAAACAGACTACATTGTGGTTATCATAAAAATATAACTTATTGACAATCTAATTTGATCCTTTGGTATTATAAATTCTCTAGATGGCACCATCAACACTGAAAGGCAGTGGATACTTAAGTAGGCTATTTTGGGATCTGCCCCTGGTGCTTTGTCACTGACTTCAATAGAGACTTATTTTAGGAAACAATGTTGGTAACTGAGGAACAGTTACAGGTTGAGGGTCATCTCATGGGGAAAGACGGCTTTTTCAAAACGCAGTGTCTTTCACCATAAGACTACTTCCCTTTTTAGTTGCAGAAACCGAAAGAGTCACTTCTGTCTTCTGCACCTTAACTAAGTGTTAAAAGACAGATACTTTAGAGTTTTATAACAGTTTATGTACATATAGCCAGAACATGCACATAAATGACCATAGGCATTCATTTGTCACCATTATGTAATAATAAAGAGGTGATGAAGTATTTCCAGTTCTGCCCTGAACTTGATCTTATTGTATGGTTTTCTGTGGCTTGTCGCAGTACATTTTAGTGTTGAAGGAGTCGCGGTAAAATGCAAGAACAGAGCCTTTTCCTCAGTGTTATCGTTTCAGCACCCTAACATTGCACTGAAACTCTGCTCATTTCCAGCGCAGCAGTTTGTCATTACTGCAACTAGGGTGCTAGTCAGCAGTATGTCTTGTTTTTGACCTGCTAGCTGCAGGGCCTCAGAATAGCAGTATTGATTGGTCAATTGAGTTGTCATGCCAGGATGTTCATGATCGTCAGAGGATGATTCCTAATGATTTTAATGACTTATTTTCTCATATGTAGGTAACCCTTTTATATAAAATCCACAAGTGGTAGCGACTGATGTCTTTACCATCATATTAGGCTATCAAGGTAAGTGTAACATTCTTTCTCTGGTATTGAATCTGTATTAAATTTCCTCTTCTCTGATTGGCTGCTGTGTCCTGAAGTGGGATGAGGAGGATCACACTCATGGGATTCCACCTGGAGTTTGTGGAACAGGTGATGCACAGCCACGCCCCAGAGGAAGTCAGACTTCCCAGATATGGCAACTATCAGGTGGGTCTGCAGAGACACGCACCCATGTCCCATTGTATTGTAGTTTGACATTGATTATGTCACGTTATATCACAACATGCCAAGTTATAGTACATTAGACTGTAATGTCACATCATCCCATGTAATCTTCTAGCCTTATGTGATGTAACATTAGTACATTACTTTATATTACATTATAGTCACATGCGTGTATACAAATACACAAACATGCAGAGTGAAGCTTGTCAACGTCATATATTTTGTCCCTACAGAATCTCACCTATGACACACCTGCAGCTGGAGATACTGAAGGGATTTTTAATAGCAGTTTGTTTCTGAAAGTAGCCAATGAAACCGTGGCCTGCTCCACAACGATAACCTACTATCCAGACCCAAAGTTCACTAGCTTCACATCCGCGAGGACGGGGGACGATGTCCGCATCACCATAGAGGTAATGCATCTTTCTTTAGGACACATGCACAAATATAGGACATGAATACATAAAAGGTCATTTGTTTCTGCTGTTATTTTAGAAAAAGGTAGACGAACTGGACATGACCCCAGCAGAGTTGACAGTGTGGGGTGTTCAGAAAGGAAAACGGTACCCCTGCATCATGGACCAAACCAAAGAAACCAGTAACGAGACTGACTTTTTCTTCTGTGATATTCAAAGGACACCAGACCCTACGTTTCAGCAGTTAATGGTAAGTCTTTCAGTTGCACTACACCAAGCTAGACAATACTATAGAAAAATAAAATGCTCATTTTATTGTGATAGTAGTTACAATAGTACCATGTAATACCAAATATGTCCAGAGTCCTCAGAAGTATATTGCCATGCAATAGTTAATAAAAGTTCACTTTTTTCAAAGCACTAAACATGGTTTTGCGCTCTGCAAAGTTCCTTTCAAATACAGTGTGATTATTGCTTTTTTTACAGATCAAGTATGGAGACAAGACAGAAACACTGGACTCGGGATCTTTTTTAAATCTGTTCTTTCTGATGCTGATTGTCTTTCTGCTGATACCCTGCATTATTGTTGGTAAGTACACAAAGTAAGTGATTTGACCCATTTTGGTCCCCCACCAGCCTCAACAATCAGACCATTTTCTATTTTTATTTGCAAAATTAAATCCCTCTGTCTACTTGGGTTTTGTCTTTCAGTGGTGATGATCGTCTATCGAAGCAAACAGAAGAAGCTCGCTGCTAAGATGAACAAGCTTATGGAAGACCTGGAGCTCGACATCAGGAATGACATTAGACAAGGTTGGCCAATTTAGCTTGTTTGGTTAAATGAAGAAAAATACCATCGCACACCTTCATGGTCCCCAGAGGATGAATCCTACTGTCTTTTGTGATCCTCTGACTTTCCCTCTAGAGCTTCCATGAGGTTGATATTTGTGGTTTTGAGTGACAACTATTAAATGGGATTGGCATGAAGTCCTGTTATAACTTTGGTGATCTCTTAGGGTACATCCCAAGTCTCTTATTTGATATTTTCTCGATCCTCCCTTGAACCGGAAGTCGATCTAGTCCACAATTTTGAAGGCCAATCCTAAGCTCTTATTTATGCTCTGAGGAGTGCAGGTGTTTGTTAAATGGGTAACAGGCTACAGAGAGAAAACACTGCTGCTCTGCCAGTGATGACTTCGTGCCTTGCCTTTTATTAGTATTGGCGCAGTGCGCGTGGGTGCAGACGCAAACTCCATCAAAAGTCTCTACAGCTGTTAACCCGACTGACGGCTGATCCAGCTGTGGTCAACTGCCAGCGTCATCAAAAACGAACATCGCTTCACATGACGTTTCATTTCTCTAAAAACAGATTTCCTCGTTTCTTCTCTCTATGCATCCCTGGTGGGAGGGACTAAGATTCAAGTAAAAGACGCAAGTGAGGGAAACATGGATGCTATTTAAGAGACTTGGGATGTACACTTAAAGAGCAACACTTCAAAGTCTGTTTACAGGTGTTGGGGAGTACCACTGCATGTGTGAAAATTGTTGTATAAAGCCTTCTGTGGCTCCAGAGGGAGCTGGGTGAAATCAGAAATGTCCTCAAGTGATGTCACTTGAGTCGGCATTGGCTGGGGCGTGGATTTAGAAAGAAGTGAGTGACCAGACCTCTGTAGCCTGCTCCTCAACTCTGTTTGAGGCTAGAGGACTGATGCTACATTAGCCACTACTAGCATAACACCCCTATCTCTGACTGAACTGTAGCATGTCGAGTTGCACTGTGGGGAATGTAGGCACCAGGTTTTGACAAGGAAGAAGAATGTTTGGAACAAAAGACTATGTCTGGTTCTACTGCATCCATTGTGAGTTCAAGTGTTATAAGAGTTCAGTGCTTAATTGGTAAATTGGTGTAGTACTCTTTTAACTTTAAATCTAGCACCATCAGCAGGTCAAAATTTTGATTTGACCAATACTTTGGTCTATGACCAAATACCTGCAAAACTAATGGCATTCCCATCAGCCTCAGCTTTATTTTGTTTATATTGCTAATTGGTAAATGTTAGGATGCTATCATGGCTAAGCATTTTACCTGCTAAACATCAGCATGTTGCATACTCAAAGCACCACTGTGCCTAAAGTACAGCTTCAGAGAGCTGCTTTCCTGGCAATTACAAATTGTGGAAACTCAACCTTATCACACAGACCTGCAGTTCCTTTTTATTGTGTGAAATGCCCTGAACTTGTTCCTTTTTCTGATGTAACACAAATACAGTTTATGTTAAAAAGGATAAATGTTAAACACACACACACACGTACACTTGCGCAAGGCCTCATTAGTAGTAATGAGCTTTGGGTCTTGCTTCACAAGTTTGTTTTTATACCGGACACTAAAGAGAGATGGAGATGGATGGATAAATAAAAAATCTGCTTTGCACTGGTTTTCTGTGCAATTTAGTGTCACTCAACACACACGGGTCTATAGTCTGTTAAAGCAACTGTCATCCACAGGTTTTGTGGATTTGCAGACTGAGAAAGCTGATCTGATGGAAAATGTTGGAGCGATTCCTTTCCTGGACTACAAGCACTTTGCCTCCAGAATCTTTTTTCCTCAGGTACAGTGGAGCTGGAAAGAAAGCAAATGTTCATACCTGACAAACCGATGCTGTAAATTGTGACACGTCATTGCCAAATTAATAAAGCTATCCTTTTTGTTGTGTTTTTCAGAGTGAATCTTTGATGACATCATGTATCAAAGACATTGGTCAGGTAAGGTTTGACACCAGCTGTTACTGATGTTGGCACCACTTTGTAACTCTTGTCAGTGATGCGTGGTTGTATCTGACCTGGAAAAATCAGGACGTGGAGAAGGTTCGGCTCGACGAGTGTTGCCAAGGCTTGTCCCGGCTGATCCAGGACCAGCTCTTCCTCACGTCTATGGTGCACGCTCTGGAGGAGCAGAAGAGCTTCACCATCCAGGACAAGTCAGTTTATGTCTTACTGTGTGACTGTCTCTTATATACAGTATAACGCAACAGATGTCTGAGGTGTGGTCTAGTATAACTTACTTTCATTTTTGTCTGTACTATTGGCCTAGTTTTCTATTCTGCTCTTCTATTGTTTTTCCATTCAAGGTCTCTTATCCTATTTTCTCCAACTTCACTTTGATCCGTGGGCCTTTTTATGATTCTAATTGTTTTCTTCTCAGTTGCTTACTCACGTGTGTTAGGGCTGCAAACTAACGATTATTTTCTTATGTCTAATCTAAAAAAGTTAACAATGGGGGGAAAAAATGACATTGAATTTTCTTGTTTTGTCCAACCAACAGTCCAGAATCCAAAGATGTTCAATTTACTGTCTATATGTATACACAAATTGTCTCATTTGAGAAGCTCAAATGACATCATTTTGGGCATTTTTGTGTGAAAACTGACTATAGTTTTGTGTGTATATAAATATATCACTCACTCACTCACTCACTCACTCAAACATAAACACTTACTTTCTGACTGACTAATTGGTTAAGAGTCTGCTAAACTGTTGTATTGTCTATATTGCTCTTCGTACTCTTACCTGTTCGTCCATTCAGTTATCCTATTGCACAATATTTTTCTATTCTCTATTCCCTCTGCATTGTATTGTGTTTGAACTGAAGTCCTGTATCCTGATCTTGCCCACTTGTTCCTCCTCACCTTTATCTACTCTCTTCCAGGTGTACGTTGGCGTCCTTACTGACCGTAACGCTCCACAACAACTTGCCGTACCTGACGGAGGTGATGGAGGCCCTGCTGAGGGCTCTCATGCAGCAGAGCAGCAACGCTCAGCCCAAACTGCTGCTACGACGCACAGAGTCCACTGTGGAGAAACTGCTGACCAACTGGATGTCCATCTGCCTTTACGGCTTCCTTCGGGTCAGTTGCTGTTGCGTTTCTTTTAGTCTTTGCTGTTCTATAAATGCTAAAGGAAAAGTTAAGCCAGTGGTGTGGCTGTACGGATGGCAGTCTGATGGAAATTTCTCAACTGTTGGAGGTGTTGCCATGAAATCTTGGACAGTATTCATGGTGCCCAGAGGATGAATCCCAACAACTTTGGTTTTTCACGTATCCAGTGAAATATCTTGACATAATGTTTAGCTCAAAGCACCACCTCACAGAGCAGCTATCATGGATGTAGGCTCTTAGTCCCGTCTTTACTTTTGACTGGTCTTCGTGCGAGTGAAAATATTGGTGACATTTATATGTTGACATAACACAGGAACATGTTCTGTGAAGCAAAAAATAAAAAAACCCATGAAATTAAATCACACGGATCATTCACCAGATGTGTTTACAATTTGTACAATACACAAGTGTTTGGTAAAAATCCACACTCGGGCTGTTTTTCCCAATTTACATGATGAATAACTTGAGGACTGCATCTGGATAAACCTTTTTTATGGCGAGCATAAGCAAGGAATTGGCTTGTTGCCCTTCAAATATGCTATGTATCTTTGTCCTGTGAATGACATTTGGTTTTTCAGCTCTTGTTTTGATCTTGTGTTTCTCTGTAAATGGACGGTAACTATCCTATTGGGACCTCAGTCTTATCTTAACCACATCTTATTCACTCTAAACCTCCTCTGCTCATGTACCTAATACTAGCTTCATCTAAAGGAAACATTACCATGGTTATGCAGATTGGCTCTGTACAGCTATCATGCACTCAGAGTGATAGATGGATGGATAGACACACCGATCAGCCATAACATTATGACCACCTGCCTAATATTGTGTAGGTCCCCCTTTTGCCTTTAAACGGCCAGAATCTGGCACCAAGATGTTGGCAGCAGATCCTTTAAGTCCTGTAACTTGCAAGGTGGGGCCTCCATGGATTGGAGAAGCACATCCCTTCTTCACAGCTTTTACTCGGCTCTGTTACATTCTGTACCATGCATACAAATGTATTCTTGTTCATAAATGTGTCGGTACTAAATTCTGACAGCGCCTAACACCCCATTTTGGTTTACCAGCGCTGCCTCATTTGTTACTGAGCAGTGTAAACCCACAAACTAAACTTTGCCACTCTGGTTGACAGCACAGAAAGTTCTGCACAAAGTTACCACACTTCCACGCCTCATTAGACCAACCAAGTTCCTGTTTCTGATTTTGTGAAACAGGAAAGTGTTGGCCAGCACCTGTTCCTGATGGTGAGCGCCCTCACGCAGCAGACCGCAAAAGGACCCGTTGACTGCGTGACAGAGAAAGCTCTGTACACACTCAGCGAGGACTGGCTGCTGTGGCAGGCTCAAGACTTCAGCTCCCTGGTACACACACACACACACACACACACACACACACTCTTTTTGCATCTCAGGGCATTTGCACACTTGAGCAGATTACTTGAGTCCAAAAGAAGAGGTCATTTCATATCTGGTTTGCTTACTTCACAATAACTACCAAACTATGCATGGTACGTTTGCGTAAGTCACAGGTTTAGTCAGTTGTGCTTGGACATGTGGAAGTAATTGTTCACCCATTTCCCAGTTCTTGGTTCTGTTTTTGGTCTGTTAGTTTGGTAAGCACAAAACTGTACTTGGTTGGTTTATACACACAGTAGCCCCGCCCTTCCAATACACACTTTATGATATTACATTTCCAAATTGTGGGTCAGATTTTTTTTTTTCACTCTTCTGAATTTTAGACATAAAGCTGCCTTAAGAGTAAAATTCAAGCACTTTTCATGCACTTTCAAGGTACCTAAACCAAAGATTTCCAGACTTTTGAAGCCTTTAATTGTTGCATTTCAGATATTAAAAGATTTTTTGTTTACATTAGTGACTGCGTAGATGATGAAACACCAGATAATGTTGAAAATCAAGCATTTTTCAAGGAGTAAATTCAAATTCAAGCATATTCCTAACCTTGAAAACATAACGGTTAAAATTAAGCATTTTCCAAACTTTCAAGACTTTGTACGAACTCCGTTTATTTATATAGCACATTTCAAACACGGGCAAAGAACCATTAGAAGGACATTCAAAACAATAAGAATAAAATCAATTGAGATCAAATAAAATAGTTACTGTGCAGTAATGAGTTGTAAGTTTCCAGTGCAACAAAGGAAATAAAAGTGCATTAGAGAAACCAGTCAAGCAAAGGCACAGGAGAACAGCATAGCAGCCGACTAATTGTAGTGTGAACACTGTCAGGTCTGGACTGCGCTTGATAAGACAACATCGTTTTTGTGCGTATATGAAAGCTGTCTGCCACGTTGAGAGTATAGACACAGCTCGTCAGTGCACAGCGGCTGAACCACTTCCTCTATATATCTTAATGCCCTTTTTTGAAACGGCTTCATTTACCGCACGTTGAAAGTGATTTCCTGGACCACACTGACAAAAATATATATCAAATTACTAAACCCATGGCTTAATAAACGGGGATTTTTGTTGAGGTCAACTCAATTTATTCAAGCAGAGTTAAAAACAACCTTTTTATGACTGTTTAGAACATAGTTTCAACATCCTTGGTAACACAAGTGAAACTGAAAAACAGTACCATCTCATCCTGAATCAAGACTGAAGATGTCTGGCAATAAGGGATGTGTTCAGTATGGTGACAGGAAGCTAAATATTGAGAGAGGCTTGGGTTGATCAATAATCTATCCTTAGTACATGAAGATGCCCACAGTGTGGATGATATTTTTACTGAATACTTGCTCAAACATGAATGCCAATGAGCTGCTTTGGTTAAGAGGGAAAAACAAGATTTTGTCGAATTGAAATAATCAAATGTTCCGGGCCCCTAGATGTAGGAGCCAACAGCCAAATCAAAGCGTGCATTCATGTTTAATGTAATGTGCTGCTTCTGATGAAGAGAAACCCTAAAATACATCAAATTCCTGTTTAACCTGTTTTAAGGAAGCAGCTCCTCAGTCAGACTCTTGACAGAAACACCTAAGAGGAACATGTCAGCACTTATCAGATTAAACTCATCAGTGAACACACATACTGTCGGAGCAAGCTGTCTTTGAACACACCCTACTCCTCAGAGCTAGACAGATGTTCCTGACAATAGATGCAGACATGTTTATTTTAGTCTTGGTTATTTTATAAATTGGGTAATATTGGCATGGAAAGGAAGTGGAAAAATGCATAGCTGCGAAACAAAAACATTTACATGTTAAGATAAGTGGATGAGTTTAGTGGATAACAGGATTGTTGGAAAACTCCAACATCCATTAAATCGGTGGTTCTCAACCTTTTGGGCTTGTGACCATCACTGAAGGTCGCATATGTCTATGGGTAATGAGTAAGTTGACCAAAAAGTAAAATTACTCTAGTGGTCATTTTTTAGTGGCCTGAAGAGGTAATGTTAATCAGCAAACCAGTAAAATAAATGTAATTTAAAGGGCTGCATCTAAATATTTGATTATTTTCTCAATTAATCGTTTGGTCTCAAACATTAGAAAACAGTGAAAAATCATCAAATGTCTTGGTTTGTCTGACCAAGAAAAATGGCAAATGTTCCCATTTGAGAACCTGGATCGATCACATTTTTGGACTTTTTGCTTTAAAAATAACTTGAATGATAAAATTAAATGACAATACACAAGAGAAATCATCTAAAGTATTGGACGTACACCTACAGTATTTTTGCACTTTCAGTATGGGCACATGTGTCTTTTAGATCCCGTTCAGAACAACACGGTTCAGTGCAGGTAAGACACAGCCCAGCTTTGGTAAACAAGCATCTCTATAAGGGATGGACACATTATTTAATTAAATATTTAAATATCATTAAAACTGAGAGCAGGAACATGACTTGGCATGCACAGAGACCTGAAACTGAAGCAGAACTTGATTTTGTACCCAAGTCATCAAATTCTTTGTAATTCTGTGGGTTTGACAGTGAAGTTTATGGGTCTCCAGTTGTTGGAGTCTGTCTCATATGACCAGTTCAAATGTGGGTTAAAGGTTCATTCAGTAGACCTGATTCATACACATGAGGTGATGTGTATGTTGATTGAGAAAATCTGGTTTCAAATTATTCAATCTGTATTTTCCTTTAAGTGATGGGGTCCTTCATAAACACAAAGTCTTCCAAAGTTTGGACCAGTTTTGTTTTATTCACATGAGATTTCCGTATTTGTGTTTTTAGTTTGCAGTGGGAAGGTATCGACTGAGAAAAGGCAATGTCGCACATTTCTGTGCACCAATCAGAATGTTGGCAATATTTGATCTGTATCTGATGTGGGGTTGTTTGCTTATGTTTCCAGGCAACTGTCAATCAAACCGCACCCACACCGTCCTGATGAAGCAGATTAGCTGAGTATTAGGGTGTTAAACTCTTAATAAATAATACCCAAGGATGCTTCCCCCCCCCCAAATTCTAACAATGATTGTTGCTTATTTAGTCACAAATATTTAAAGTTATAGGGAAATATTTAAGATTTCAAATCCAGTTTTCAGGGGCTTTAATATTTTAGTCTGTAAATATGTTCAGAATCATGCTAACTGCTAAATGTCTTTTTCACCGTATGAAACGTCTGACAGTAAGCTAGCTACATGAGTTTGTAATTTGACAACTGCAACTGATGCAGATGTTTATGGGACATTTCGGTACATGTGCTACCTACAAATACTTGGTGGTGTTTACATTTCGGCACATAATCCATTTGCAGTAGTCACCTCATGAACACGAGCGTCTGCATACCCGCAGCACACTTCTAATGTTACATCCTCTACACTGTGTTCTGTCTTTTACATTTCCTTCTCTGTGCTGCTCCAGTGAGCCAGCCCACAGCAGTCCTGAATGTTTTATCAAAACACCATCTCACTCCACCTCTCGTTTTCCACCCATTAGACTGTGCATGCGTTAGCTGCAAAACTGCAGAAAGGAAAAGAGATGGAGACGGGTGATGCATTCACTTGTAGTGCTGTGAAAGCCTTTCATTAACCACACCTTGCCACTGGAATATGAAACTACTGTTGTTTCGATAAGGCTTTGGTTCACTTACTGTTTGCATGATGGGAATATTGAGATTGGCGTTAGTGGTTATTTAGGTGGTTTGATTGCAAGTGTGGTTAAAAACACCAAAGATACTTGCACTACTGTGCCGAGTTGCAGGTAAGCTCATGAATGAATCTTGTTTAAATTCTGGCTGGAAACATCGCAGAAGAGTTATCGCTTGTAATTGGCAAATGCGATGACATGCCAGTTTACTCCATCTTTCTGTGTATTGTCTACAGAAGCTGCAGGTGCTGTTTGCAGTGGGCAGTGACGGGGAGGTCAGCGAGCCTCTGGAGGTCAACGCTCTCAGCTGTGACTCAGTACAGCAGGTCAAAGAGAAAATCCTGTCCACCTTCAAGGCCAAATTTGGTTTCCCCTACAACACCCCTCTCAGGGACGTTGGTATCGGTGAGTACCAGACCAGTCTGTTTTAGTCTTGACTTTTACTCTTTTTAAATACTGAGATTACACTAAAGATGAAAACCAACAATGAACTGATCGATCTACCTTCTTCCTCTTTGCCACAGAGCTCCATTGTTGTCCAAAAACTATTAAAAATACATCACTGATACTGGAAATCTTTTTTCCAAACTGTATCAGATGTTGGAACCTGATCCGGCATTATTTAAATTTCCTCACATGTAACTTACAGCCCTACAGTCATTGTCTTTTTTTTTTTTAATGATTTGCATTGAACTTATCTGTAAAACTGAACCAATAAACAAATTAAAAAAACAAACAAAACAAACACATCAGTGAGCCACATTCCTTCATTACCATGAACACACACGATGGTGCATGTGTATCTGCGGCTGAAAATAGTCCCCAACAAATGTACCATTAACTCCTGTTTGACTAACATTTGTTTTTAAAAAAAAAAAAAAAAAAAAAAAAAAGACATATCACGCCGTTTAACCATAACTGTGTCACATTTTCCCACCAGAGTATGAGAAGGATGGATCGTTTGTTGCTCTTGAGGAAGTGGATGCGAGCTCGCAGGTTGTCGGGGAGGTGACGATGCTCAACACGCTCGAGCACTACAAGGTCAGAAATGGAAATATTAAAAATAAACGCTGCGGAAGAGGAGATGTGCAGAAACTCAGCAGGTGTTTCTGTTTGTGTTGTTTCCTGGGCCAAGTGTGTGACAGAGGATGCTGCATCTCAAAAAAACCACAGTGCAGTCGGCAAAACTCCCCTCGTCTCACTTTGACACTTACTGTTGCTGTCTCTGCCTACAGGAAGAAAGCATGCACACAAGTGTTTTCTGTCATATCAAACTTGAATAACTGCTTGCCAGAAACTGGATTCAAAATGCAAATAACACCTCGTTGCAAATATTCTAATTTTCCTTAATATTATGAACATCAAAAAGGTGACAATGAACAAAAGGCAGATAGTGTCTCAGTTCACTTGCCCTACTTTGAAATGTTCTGTTGAATTTAGACATATTTCCTGTAGGCAACAACAGAACTGAGTCAGTCTACTCAAGGAGTGTTTATATTAAAGAAAAGGGACACACTGGAGGAAGAGTGGTTTGTAATGGCTTCTTAATGGGATCATGGAGCCCATTTGTGCTGTGTCTACCATTTGTCAGAGCCTGGGAAAGGTGGACTGGACTGTGTTGGTGGTATTACAAAGCCACAGTGCAACATTTTAAAAAAACAAAAAAAAAAACAAATTAATGTAAAGGCTCTGTGCAATTGAGTTCTCATCTCATGCTGCTATAGTAATTTCATAGCAAGGTACAGAAAATGTCATTAACATTTGCGTGTGACGGTCTGTTTGTACTCCTACAGGTTGCTGATGGAGCGACAATCAAAGTGCTTTCTCGGAAAACTCACCCTTCTCTGAGCCCGCAGAGAAGTGTGAAGGGTAAGAGCTGAGAAGGAAAACACTGTTTACTTTTAAAGTTACAGGAATAGTTGTGTGACCAAGAGTTTGATGAGAAGAGCAATACGACTCATGTCTGTGTATTATCTTAGCTTAGCATAAAGATGACATGGAAGAGAAACCGCTAGCCTGGGTTTTAGTAGCCGTCATGTGTCCTAAAACTGGAACATGGGTCACATGACACCTGAGTCAGAAGCAGCTAGTAGGTGGACCTTGAGAGGATTGTGTGACACAAGTGGCCTTTTTTTGTTTGTTTGTTTTGGGTCTCCCCCCCCCCCATGTAACAGACTGGCTAACATCCCAGCTGTAAAGTGGCATATTCAGCCACACTAAGCAACATGATTTGCCACCTGCTCTGTGGCCACTGTTGCGTTGATGGGCTTACAGCTAGCCACAAAATGTCTCCTCCATCCTTAAAGTGATGCATATTACACTTTTTATATAAATCTGTAACCACCAAACTAAATGCTAGAAGAGGAAGCTAATTATTTGTGCTTGTTTCTGTTTTAGATGATGAGAACTTCTCTGGAAAATACTTCCACTTGGTAAGTTTGTGTTTAATGTTTGCAGAGGTGAAGCATCAGATCAGTTTACAAGACAGTTCTGCTTTAATAGTCAGTGATATGCACAAATATGTATGGCGACTAATGTAAAGGCTGTTTAATGGTTCTTTCTTGCAGATCGATCCGGATGTAGATGAGGACCACAGAAAGAACCCAGAGAGGAAGAAGTTAAAACTAAAGGAAGTGCACCTGACCAAGCTACTCTCCACAAAGGCAGGAGGAACCAGTCACAGTGCCTCATTTTACTTCAACACTAGTGGAACTGATACCAGAATCTGTCCCTTACTTGTTTTTTGTAACCACCTGCAGCAGAAAGCAACATGACCTTGTTCTTTCTCTTGAAGGTGGCAGTGCATTCATTTGTGGAGAACCTGTTCAGATCTATCTGGGGGATGCCGCACTGCAGAGCCCCACACGCTGTCAAATACTACTTTGACTTCCTGGATGCTCAGGCAGACACCATGAAGATCACTGACCCAGATGTCCTGCACATCTGGAAGACCAACAGGTACAGCTGGGACATAAAAAGCTCTGTGGATGCAAGTGTGCTGAAGTTAAAATCTTAGAAATGTGTTTTCTTCCCTGGTAACTGTGACCCCCATCACCAGTTTGCCTCTGCGCTTCTGGGTCAACATCCTGAAAAACCCCCAGTTTGTTTTCGACACTGAGAAGAGTCCAAATTTGGACAGCTGCCTGTCTGTCATTGCTCAGGCCTTCATGGACTCCTTTTCTGTTAGCGAGACCCAGCTGGGCAAGGTAAAGTCAGAGTTTTAAAATGTATTATTGCAGGAAGAAGTGCTCCTTTTTTTTGAGACAGTAGATCAATAATATATGAAAGTGAAATTACACATCTACCAGCATGAGTTTTGCACCTATTTTTGAAATTGGATTCACATGCTATGTTTTGAATATTATTGTGTTTCAGCATGCACCAACCAACAAGCTACTCTATGCCAAAGACATTCCCAAGTTCAAACAGGAAGTCAAGGCTTACTACAAGCAGATCAAAGACCAGTCTGAAATCACAGACTCAGAATTCAAGGAGTTCCTGCAGGAGTTGTCAAAGGTAATGTCTATGTCAGCACAAATCTTTATTTAGAAACAAACGGTGGCACTGTGATGACCAGCAGATGGATGTGTTTTTGTTTTCATGCCAGAAACACGAAAATGAGTTCAATGAAGCTGCAGCCCTCAGAGAGCTGTACAAGTTCATCCAGAGACACTTCACAGAGGTCAGTGAGGCTAGGTCCCACATATTTCCATGTACATGCTGTAAGTAAGTAAGTAAGTAAGTAAGTAAGTAAGTAAGTAAGTAAGTAAGTAAGTAAGTAAT
>LKNJ01001201.1:82383-102408 GCA_002120245.1 Maccullochella peelii | reverse complement strand
ACTTGTTTGATGGACTGAAAAGCTGCTCATGGGACTGAGGAACTCATGTGAATGACATGGAAAGAGGACTGAAGAGACTTTTGTTCTCTGCTACCAACATGGACACAAGGCACTGAGTTGAACTGTTTCAGAGGAGCTGCGAACCATGGTAGTAAATACATGAGTCAGTGGGGGAGTGGTTTTTCTTTCCCTCCACGACAGAAGGCCTGTATCCAGGACAGTTTTCCACATCAAAATGAACAACTTTGAAGATCCAAAAGTGATGCACACCTCACCTGTCATGGCCATAACTCAAGGTCTAAAATACAGACACACAAAGCCAGGGAGGGGGGAAAAAAAAAGGTTGTCTGTAAATCATTGTTTCAAATAAAGCTTGTTGGAAATGAGTCTGTAGTGTCTTTTAAAAGTTGTCTGTATAAAAACTTTTGTTTCCCAGAGTGGCTTAAGAGCAAATGTGTGTAAACAACAAACATCTCAATACAAAGTCAAACCCTGAGGACAGCCTGGACAACTTAAAACCAAGGTGCTGTGGCATTTCAAATTGCCTGGCATCATTTTTTGGGAAGTACTCCAAAAAATAATGCTTCTGTTACAAAAAAAAACATCCTGCTCTATTTCAAAAGGTCAGAGGTCAGGCTGGGGAGTCAAGTCCTGACCCCTCTGCGCCAGAGTTCCCAGTTCCTCCAGCTGCTGCTGCTGGGCGCTTTCCAGGTCCTCCAGCCTCCGTCGGAGCAGAGACAGCTCCCTCTGATGCTGCTCCTCCTGCAGCACGGAGGGGAAAGGGACAAATGAGCACACGTTACCACCACCTTCTTGGCTCCATTCATGCTTCCCCCCTACCGCTGTCTTCCTCACGCACTACATTCTTATATCAGTTGGGGTTTCACACATTCATCATGCTTCCTGTGTTTGTTCACACTTTTGGTTACTTGTTGGTTTGATTGTAGTGAAGCTGCTCTGCTTCTCCAGATTAAGTGAGGGGATTCTTCTCCACTGTTTACCAGTCAACCTCATGGGCGTGTTTGATCTTCGTTCTATTTGCACGTGACTGAAACCGACATTTGTTCATTTGTAACTTCAGAGGCGTTGCATAACATGTGAACAGCTGCCTCAGTTGGTGATTGGACATTTTAAGGCATGCTGTTAAACCACCCACAGAGAAGAGGTGTGTGTGCGCCCATTTTATCCAGCTGGGGATTGTGTGTGAATAGAGCAGAATGCACTGCATTCTGGTTTATTTCCTGTGGGTGTAGAAATTGGTCTCTGCCGTTTCTTTTCTTTTTACCTGTAGCTGGTGTCCATTTAACTATTTCTACTATGTGTTATCATGCACCTACAGTACAGGCTGGTGTTAGTTATGCTTACTGGGATGTGGGATGGTCCCTCTGACCCCAGGAGGAGGAAGGGTGTGGGTGAGGAGGTGAGGAAGGCGGGGCCAGCACTGTAGGGACCCTGACCGCCCAATAGGAGCCGTCGAAACTCATTGTGTCGTCGCTGCAGCTCCTTCAACCGTCTGCTGAGCTGAGCTTGCTCCTCTGAGAAAGAGGAGCGTCTGGACAGAGAGGAAATTCTGAAATTAGACCACTGGACACCCTAACTGCTAGCCAGACATCATGCCTATGCCTGTAACAGTTTGTCAGCAATTGAACTTTTAAGTTTGAGTATTTTCTACAAGAAATAAAAGCTAGCATTACATGTTTCCTGGCAGGTTAACTAAACTGTATTTGTTCCTTCATAAAATGACAGATGTGAAGTTTACTTCTTGGCTGCAGCAGCTTCCAATTCCAGCTCCTCTATCTTGGCCTCCAACAGCTGGATCTTATCCTGCAGCCTCTTCTCTTTGTTCTCCGTCAGCGTCTTCCGCTGCACAACACACACACACAAACGTTTAGCTCTTTGACAGCATTATGACGCATTTTGAGAATCGGCTGAAATGAAAGAGGTTCTAAGGAGCAGCCGTACCTTCTTCTGGGCTGCCGCTGCCCTCTGCAGTTTCTCTTTGACCTCAGAGTACTTCTCCTGCAGCCTGTGTTTCTCCTGCAGCCACTCCACCTGACGGTCCTCCACCACCCTGGAGGAGAAACACGGGGACGGAACGGGTGTTATAATTGAGAGGGGTGTTTCACAGTTAAGTTTAGCTGCAGACAGAGCAGCAGATGTACCTCTCGGCCTCGTGTTGGCTCCTCTCGGCCTGGGCTCGGCCTGTCCTCAGCTCCTCCCTGACTCGCTCCAGTGTTTCTCTCAGTCGCTGGTTTGTCTCCATCAGCTCACTTTCAGAGTCAGACAGCGTCCCCAGCTGGACACCCAGTTCCTGGTTCTGCTGTTGGGTCAAACAAACAAGAGAAAAAAAAATAATAATAATAATAATCACACTTCAGGCATACAAACTGGGTTTTTTGTTTTGGCATGCTGACTGCAGGACAAATAACACGTCGAGGTAGCCGATGTTGACTCACCTGCTGTAGGTCGGCGATCTCCACTTTCTGTCTCTCAAGCTCCTCGAGCTGTGAGCTTTGCTGCTGTAGTCTGGTTCTGTAAGACACAAAACCCTTTCAGTAAGGAGCACACACCTAAGCTTCTATATACGATATTCACTGCCCCAAGATGTCACACTAGCACCAGCATTGCAGATCGTACACACTTCTAACTCGACAGAAACAATAAAACTCGCCAACTCTGGTTTGGTCAACATAAACCCTTAATTCACCAAGAAAATATTCTGGCTCTACCCGCTGCCTCTCTCTGTCGTTCTTACACAGAAAACCGCCTATAAATAAATGGCAATAGTAAATATTCTACTACAGCGAAACATTTGCGTGTATCGCGGGGGTTGTGTGGAGAGAACCGGGCGGCGCAGAGGGACAGAGCCACTGCTGGCTGACAGAAAGCTGCTGATAGCTGGGGAGCTCTGGAGGAAAAAACACCCGGAGTAACACCGGATCCTGCTCTGATCCGGAGCCGTTGACCGGTGGGAAGAGAGCTCAGAGTATATTTTTAAACTTTTGAGATAAAAATAAATAAATAAATAAACAAAAAAAATGGGTTTATCCTCACTCTCACTTCTTAACCTGTCTGCAGCAGCAAGCCGCAGAGGTGCCAACCTCTCTCGATGGAGGGGAAATGTACTTCATGAACGTACCAAAAGGAGAAGGGGAAAAGAAGTGACTGGGGGGAAATAACAGAACCGCCTTCAGCTGAACGCTTTGAACTGCAGTCTCGCTGTTACAATACTGCGTGGGCAGTTGCTCTCAGTCACTTTATACACACAGAAGGACTCAAATGCACGCGCGGCCGGACTGGATTTCAAAATAGAGAACTACACACGCCATTACTCCGCTATATCTTTACATAGCAAAAAATTGTTTGCTTCTATATTAATGTTCAGTATCTCTTATAGAGGACCTTTAAAAGATTTCTGTGTTGTAATTTTCACTAAATAAGCAGTTGACCACAAAACGTTTGTATGGGAATTGGGAATAGAAACTGGGGCAAAGAGGGTGAAAAGAAAACCGAGGTAACACAGCCACCCACAGACAGCGATGACTTATATGCAGCAGTGCATCATCTCAACACTTTAATCAAACTTGTTTCAGCAAATAAACTGTGGCCTCTACATGCACAGATCATTTTTATTTAAACTATAACTGAACCTATGGGAAAGATAGCTGTAATGTCACCACTTAGCTAAGACAGAGCAGATAACAATGGTGGATGTTAGAGGTGAATATGGCAGCTGTGTAGATTTAGTGACACTCAACATTCAGTACAAAGCTGACCTCAGGTTTTGCAGTTCCCGGCGGGCCGACTCCTCTCCTTGTTGGGCGCTGCGAAGGCGCTCCTCCCACTCGTCCGACTGGGCGTGGTCTGCAGCGTCCTGCAGCGCCCTCTGCTGTTCCAGAGCAGCAAGCCGGTTCTCCAGCTCCAACCTGACAACACAAAGCAAAAGAAAATCCTCTAACTCAGAGGTTTTCAAAGTGGGAGGCGTGGGAGGCATGTGACATTAGTTATCAAAACAAGATCACATAGAAAAGCCTAAATGTGTGCGATTTGTAGTGATGGGCGGATGAAACCTTATGAAGCTTTCTTTCTATTTGTGCCAAAAAAGATACAAAGCTTCGGGGCTTCAAACTTAGCAAACACAGTGACATCTGGTGGCTTGTAAAACTTCTAGCAGCCTTTGATGACTGGGGCCGAAGCACCACTTCACCTCGCAGATATTAAAAGTTGTAGTCTCATGTGTCCAACGAAGCGCTTTCCGAAGCACCAGTGACAGTTGAAGCTTCGGATGTCATCAGCCACGTGACATTCTTCATTTGACACAAGCTCCGATACAATGTATTTTAACAACGCGCTTCACAGGAGTGAAACAAGCTTCAGAGTTTCGGTATCATCCGCCCACCTCTAGGGATTTGGATAGAGAGATAGTTCAGAGCTGCTGCAGTAGTTTTGGGGGAATTTGACTGTTACCACTTTCCCAGAATCAGAGACTAATTACAGGGTTCGTACAAAGTCTTGAAAGTTTGGAAAATGCTTAATTTTAACCGTTATGTTTTCAAGGTTAGGAATATGCTTGAATTCGAATATACTCTTTGAAAAATGCTTGATTTTCAACATAATCTGGTGTTTCATCTACACAGTCACTCATTCATTTGAAATGAAACGATCCTGCACTCATTTATTTGTCGTCTCCTGGAATTTTATAGTAACTATTTAGATGTGATGATAAAGCCTTTGAGGGTCTGGAAATTTGTGGTTTAGGTACCTTGAAAGTGCTTGAATTTTACTCTGAAAAAGCTGTACGAACCCTGTAATAAACGCCTTAAGACAGACCTTTTGATGTATTTGGTGCAGTCTGAAGTTGTGTCAAACAGCAATATTAGGTTATCTTGGCATCTGTGGGATCACATAACATATCCCATAGGCATCCAGGAATAGAACGAAACTAAGCAAGTCAACTAAGGGGGGGTGAGGGGCCACCTTTTTCCAAGCTTTGACAGACTTTGAAAACCCCTGCTCTAAAATGAAATGTACAAACAACAACAGAAGAAAAAGATGAGTTGCACAGTGGTGACACAGAAATGATCTTTTTGATTTTGGACCAACGAGGCTTTTAAATAGTCCACTTTGCTGGAATGATGGACGTCTGTGACTGAAAGAAGAACAGCTCCTGTATCTTCCCATCTTTTCCAGGGATTCAAACCTCTTTTCATTCAGACCGCCAGACTACCACCACATGACTGAAATAAAACAAAGGGTGATTCTCACTTTTCCTCGTGCAAGGTTGCAGTTTTGCGGAACTCCTCCTCGCGGGCAGACTGCACCTTCCTCACCATCTCCCTCTCTTTCTCCATCAGAACGTCCTTGTGTCGCTCCACCGCAGCCTTCAGCACCTCCACGTCCGCCTGCAGGCCTGAGACACACGAGTTACTGTGAGAATCTGCAGGTGATGGGCTGATACACACTGTAAAAGTTACAAGTATTCTTCTTCGGAGGCAAATGATACATATAACCCTTTGCTTTGAGAGACGTGAAGGTCTGGATCAGTTGATGATTTTTTGTTGAATAAAATAAACTGACTATTCATGATCATAGGAAACAAAGTACAAAGTGCAACATAGAATCTGTTGCTGCAAATACTTTTAGTGCTTCCCTTTAGTGACGAAAAACAAGACAGATGTGGGAGGGAGAGACGGACAACTAACATCCATCCAAGGACTGAATATCAAATCAAAGGAGGTTAAAAAACTGAAATATATGAAATATGGAGACAAGCAGAAAGCAAGGAACTGCATGAGATGCACGTGCGATCCATACCATCAGTCTGCCCCTGCAAGGTGTCTCTCTCCCTCTCCAGCTCCCCTTTTGAGCGGGCACACTTCAGTTTGACACCAGCCACCTCCAGTTTATGTGAATGCTTCAGGCTTTCAATCTGGGAACAGAAATTCAGATCATTTATCCTTTTTTTTTCTTTTTTTCAAGCTTCAAACCAGTGAGAAATGAGATTCATAAAGCATCTCTAAAAAAATTAAACCAGATTTGGATGGATTTTAGAATTCATGAGCATAACACACAGATTTGTCAGTTCTGACAGAAGGCCAGACAGTGCTCGGTAATGACTGGTGTCATGATATGAGGGGCGATAAAACCCCTCAGAGGTCGGGGTCAGAGGTCAAAGAGCAGCGTACCTGGCAGGTGAGGGAGTTGACCTCTCGCTCAGCTTTGTGCAGTCGTCCGGTGAGCTGGCTGTTCTGCTCGTGGGTCAGGTGAAGCTCGCTCTCCATTCGCTCCAGCTGCAGACGCAGCAACTGACGCTCCGCCTGTCACACCAACAACCAATCGGATCCAACAAAAAAAAAAAAAAAAAAGTTATTTTCCCTGTCGCATTTATGGCAAAATCATAATACAAGATGTAATGTGATCATCCTGCAGGTAGGGTTAAAAAAAGATTTTTTTAAAAAGATAAAGCAAGACAAAAACAGAATATGACAACAGGACTGCTGCCGTTTCACCTCCAGCGACTTCACCGCAGCCTGGGACTCTGTTAGCTGTCTGATCTGGATGCGTTGGACGTTCTCGGCCTGCTGGCCCGAGTTCTCTTTCTGGGCGCGGAGCTCGACCACCTCTGCCTCCAGGCCCTTCAGGCGCAGGTGGAACTGGGCTTTCTCCCTCAGAAGAGCCTCCACTCGTTTCCCGTCACGCAGAGGGTCTGAACCCTGGTACTGAGCCACCAGGTCCTCCTTATCCTTCTCCAGACGAGACATCTGACAACAGGAAGAGGGTCATTTCAATTAGCATCTACTTTTACCAGTGAATAACTACAACTTGATATCACAGAAGAATTCAGCTGAAAAGTCTAAACCCACCAAAATGCTGACCAAACCACAAAGCTACCTCTGCTTCATAGCGGATCCTCCTCTCCTCCAGTACATGAGCATGCTCTTCTCTCTGGTGGTCAAACTGGGACTTGAGAAAAGTGAACTCATACCGCAGCTTGTTGTACTCGGACCTGTACTTCTCCGTCTCCTAAAGAGAACCACAAGGACAAACATTAACCCCAAATCAGTGAGAGGAGAGAGGGAGCAATCAAGCAGACACAATGGAAATGAGCTGCTATTCCCTTGAAAGCACAAATGAGTTTCAAAAGGCAATTAATGCTCATCACTTGACCGTTGCTATGGTCACAGCTGCTAATGCCAAATTACAGCAGGTATTAAAGGATAATACTTCCTTCTCCAGTAGACGCCATTTAACAAATTCCACACAGTGACGTAATCTATAACAGCAAACATGAAGGAACATTCTGTTTTAGCATCGTTTCACTATTTAGTGTCAGTGCTGCATTACATTACATGACTTCCTGTCAATCACATCAGACCGCGTCGTCAAGCGCCAAGGCCGTGCCCCTTTTGGGGGAAAGACTTGCGCCTTCACATACCGAGAGAAACAGGAAAACGCTGAAAAGGTGTAGCAGGTTGTAAAACACACCAAAAAAAAAACGTACTAATAACCAAGGCTTCCACGCTGAGATTTGAGAGACATAAGATACATGAAGACTCACTGTCAGTGTGGTAAATAGCTAAATGATGCTGGTCACAGTTACTACTGATGGACAGCTAGCTTGAGTGGGAGGCTGCTGGGGTACAGTCATACAGTATGGCAGCATCAGACTGTCGTCTTTGTTTAACACAAAATGAATACATACAAACTTGTCAAAACTGTTTTCCAAACGCGTCAAACTGCATTGATATGATCTTTGGTTTTCTATCCCCAAAAAAGGGGGTGCAGCCGTGACGTTTTACGAAGCACCCGTATGTCTGATGTATAGCGACTCCAACAGGAAGTAATTTAAGTTTCCCCAGGGAATTAATCCCTCTTAAAATCAATTAGTACCTCCATTTCTTTTCATTTAGAGCATCTTTGTTAGGTTAAGTAAATGGGTAGTCTCCATCAACGACACCAGCGTTCTCTCTCCTAGGCACTGCAGTCAGTAGCTGCTGTTAATACAAAGAAAATTGATGGAACTCATGTCACACATTACATATGACCTATGATACAGAAACAGACTGACCTCCTCCAGTTTATTGAACCTCTCTCGGACTGGACCCTCCATCTCCTGCTGCACCTGAGCTCTGAGCAACTCCAGACGCTGAGGGGTCATCACCTGGTCAACACACACACACATTTGTATCCAGAAAGGCAGTGGAAGTTTAGTTGCACAGTGGCAATTTTAATAATTAAAACAAAAATCTCTGCCACACCAGATCTGTGGATGTAGTTTCCCCCCTTTGCTCTCAAAGAGCAGAAGAATTTATCGTTCCCACACACGTTTCGTTGTGTGAGATTCTCTCCTTCCCAAGTTTGGTGTACCTGCAGTCGAAGCTCCTCCAGCTCCCTGGTTTTGTCCAGCAGCTCTCCTCGGAGCTCAGCCAGCAGCAGCTGCAGTTTCTCCTGCTGAGCCTGTCTGTCGCTCAGCAGGCGCTTCAGTTCACCCTGCGACCGGGTGAACTCATCCTGCAAGCTAAAAAAAAAAGATGCCAGGGGGCTGAGACTGAGCACAGTGAAGTACCAACGGATACCTGGACCACACGGGTTTGATTCAGAGCAGTCCCTCCTAATTCATACACAATATGAAACAAAAGAAAAGGACTGTAAGATTATATTAAATCAGATTTAGCTGTACCTGGCGTGTTCAGCCTTGAGTGTCTGGTAGTTGGTCCTGTGGCTTTCGCACTTCATCCTCTCATCAATTAGCATTTTCTGCAGCTCCATCTCTGCTCCCCCCAACCCAGCAGACAACCCCAGCATGGCTGCAGATTTCCCCATTCCAGGCTCCAGGTTTGGGAGGAGAGGGGCCGACTGGCCGAGGGCGGAGGAGGTCATCTCACCCCTACAGGGACGCGCCAGAGACAGGAGGAAATAAAGGAAAGCGGGGTCAACCAAGCAAGGGAAGGAACTGCTGTGTCCCTGTTCTTTAACAATGAAAGAAACTGCCTGCACTCTCTCTAAATGTAGTGAGGTGCTTTAAGAGGGCAAAAATTAGGCCTGGCTTTGTTGTCAGTTAGTTACCATGGTGGCTTTGAGAAGAGTCCCCCAGCTACTTGTTAAAATCACAACCGCTTAGTCAAGGCTAGGCTCAGAATCAGTCTCAAGTGATTAGTCCGCTCCACTCCCTGGTTGCTGAGTATGCTGTGGATGCCCAGAGTCTGTGATTGCAATAAACTGCTAAACCACTTTAGCCACTTAACATCAAGCATCCTGTCTATCTCTGAGGCAATTTTCACACCAATGTCACTCGGTCAGAAAAAATTAACACAAGAGTTAACTTCAAAATGCTATCATCTCTGCAGATATTGTAGTTTCATATGCCAACTCAAAAATCCAGAAATACAATTCGCTGTTTAGGCGAGTGTCACAAACAAAACCAGACTATAATGAGCACTGGATGAGGTTTGTTGATATCGGGCTCCCTTCAAATATAATCTAGTAGCCTGGATACACATATTAAGTCTAACCAGTGGGTCAACAGTTGTGATTACAATTCATAATGTGCTTACATTGCCTTAATTCAGGAGTCAACACTGCAAACTCAAGTCTAAAGTTTGTCAAAAGCTTTTGAGTGGTTTTAAATGTCGCGCTCTGTGTCCCGCGACTTAATATGCTAACTAGCCAGCTAGCTATTTTAGTGCATCCGTTATCGGACACGACCTGCTTGACATTTCCTTTGCAAACTCAGGGCAATAGACTTTAAACAAGCAGTCATTAGCACGACGCGGTCAGGTTTTCTCAATGAAAATGCAAACAACTAACTACTACGATTAAAAACAAGATTCTGAGCGACGCTAAATGCAAGATAACCTTAGCAGCAACTTGGCAAGCCAAGTGGTTAGCTAGTTAACTTCAGCACAACTGAATCTAGCTTACTACCATGGCTAACGTTATGTACAACCCGGCGCGCATTTGGGCTTCAAGCAGCGAATTACGACCCCATAAAGTATTGTTCAACCACACTGTCATATTCTTTATACATTTGAGCAGTTGGCTACCGAAAGCCACTTACCTTGTCTTAAACTTGGAGTATACTTTCTTCCCTGCGTTCAATTTGCTTTGCTAGCCAGCGCTAGCTAGCTAATCTGTAAACTACAAACTGTGGGATAATGGGAAACTTTTCCCAGAGTGCATTTCTTTCGTTGAAAAGACAACTTGCAGGCTCTTTTGCTGAACATATTGATAGCATAAGGTACCTAAGGTTCTTAACTGACCTATCAACTGTGTGTAAGCCTAAACCTACATCTAAATATTGACTTAAGAAGTTCAGCATATACATTTACTTTATATTTATTTATCCATACAATGGAGTAAACAATGGTTACCAATATTAAGTGTCAAAGTGAGGTTATCCATATATACACACATACATACAGTGTTCTTTATTGCACAGATAAGTGGGGAAAAAAGCCTTTTTATACCCACTCAAAAACCAACACACCCTGCTCACTTCATGCATATGGAAATCAGCTGAGCAGATGCAAACTGGGCAAGGCTCTGGGTCCCAACCAGCACCTAACTGTAATTATGAGGTGCCTGAAGAAACTGTAGTTGAACTCCATCTTGCTAGGTATGGACACCCAACAGCTGTCTAAAATCACTAGGTAACTGTCTTAAGCCCCCTTCCTTTACATCCCGTACACTGGTTGTACACTATCAGCTAGTCACTCATTACATACAACAAATGCAAATACTCAGCTTAAACCAACACTGACAGAAATGATTGTCATCCACAAACTCAACGCACTTTGTTGTTAAACACTTTTGTTACTCCTTTAAAAAAATAAAATAAAAGCAGAAAGCAAACTATATTGTTCTACAAGTCCCAGTTTACGATTGTATTTGTCCCCAGTGAGAACAAATTCACCTGCATTACACACACACACACACACACACACACACACACACACACACACACACACACACACACACACACACACACACACACAATCTAAAATGATCATCTGTGGCTAGTACACGACGTGATTTCCTCTTGGGGACAATAAACTGGTGAAAGTTTACCCTAAACATATCTTCAAGGGAAATAGTCTGCAGCTTGATCAAATGCAAAATGTTAAAGCTTAACAAAACTCCATGTGCAAGCCCTTACCGCAGACTGACGAACCCTTTCACAATAAAAAAAAAAAAAAGAAAAGAGAAATGCTCTTTCATGGCTGAGGTCAGGATAGAAATCCAGACGTGATGGAGGAGGGGATGAGGAGAGGGAGGAGAAAAATAATACAATACACCAATGTCTTCTTGTAATATCTGGGGCATTTTTGTTACCTTTAATTAATATCAGAAACGTTAGTAGTGCGTCAGTTTTTGATTTAGGAGTGAAATGTTTAGGTTTTTTTTACTTAAACTTGTAAACAATGTAAACTATCTGCTGATAATAATGACTAAAAGAAATGCAACACAATTCTAAACCAATAAATGTGCAGTAATATAATGGATACAGGAAATGTTTGTAGTAACATATGGCTGCATACAGTGACAAAACACATTAACAAACCTGATACCAAACCTAAATCATAGTATCTGATTATAAAACAATAACATTCCACTGTAGCTATCATTGGCATTTCATAACCTCACTGAGTCAGTAGGATTGTAAAAGTGGTCCACGCTAAAAAAGATTGTTCTTACACTGGCCACTGTACCACCTGTGTTTCATTCAGAACCATACCACACTGTATAAACCATTAGTGGAACCTTTGAAGAGTTTTAAATCTGAAATAGTTTGGTCTACACGTCATATTACATATTATTACTTAACAAAACATTTGTTGAACTAAAATAGCCAAGTGGTCAAGCTTCCTATAAAAATGTATATGTATTTACAAGGGAGTAATTATATACATAAAAAAATAAATTAACATAACTATGTAGGAAATGTACAACATCTGAGTGGCGTACATTGGCAACTTCCTGAGTGTACATATTGTCTTTTCCAAAACACGACGTCATTGGTCCAAACATGTTCAACTGGAGCTGCAGGAAAAGAAAAAAAAAGACATGCAGGAGATAATTCAATCAAAACTCTAATTTAGAAAGTGAAAATGAACAGAAATCATAACGGGTGACTGGTTACCTGTCAGCAGCATCCTGGTCAGCCTCTGCATCATTGTCTGCTTTGGATGCTGGCGCTCGCAATTTACTGGGATCTAAAAAGACAGAAACAGGCGATTGAATCAAGTCCACAAAAACTAGTTTAATGTGAAAGACGAGCAGAAGCTAAAAAAAACGTAGGCTCCTCCACCTTGAATCCAGCGGATCTGCGTCGCCGGGCCATAGCCTTGCTCATTCTTAGCAGCTATGCGGAACACGACAGCTGGGCGGTTGGAGGCGGAGCAGTCAATGTGGGCGTCGTCCAGGTGGGTGGAGTTGACTGAGCAGGACGTCTTGGTGCCGCGGTAGATCCTGATGAAGGCCATCTGACCCGGGCGCTCCGAGCTGCTGGAACGGCTCTTCCTCACCGCCATATACATGGAATACTCCAGGATCCGGCCCGATGGGGAGGGGGGCGCCTCCCACGTGATGTGGACTGAATCATTGGCCTGTGCAGAAAAAGCAGTGTTAGGGCGAATGTGAAGAATACAGCAGCTCTTTCTTGATTTAGCAAGTTTCCTTGACATGTCACCTTGGTAATTTTGACAGCAGACGGCGCTCCAGGGAAACCAGGCTGGCAGGTCTTGAACTCGCTGACTGGGCTGAAGTCTCCTTCGCCATAGTAGTTGATGCCTGCAACTCTGAACCTGTAGGTCTGACCTGGAGCCAGCTCCTGCTTCTCTCTGCCCTGGTAGTCCTGAGGCCCTGGAAGCTTCCACTGGAGGAAGAACAAGAACAATGAGCATAGGACAGGACAGGACAACAGACTCTTCATGGAGTCCCAATTAATACCCACCAACAGTACAGCCATGTGATGGCCACTGGGAAGGGGTTTTTTTGTTACCTCTTTAGTATTTGGGGTCCGGCTGCTGATGGCTGCAGTCGCCTGCTCACTGTCAGCAGGTAGAAAGTAGTGGCTGACCTCCGAGAAGAGTGTTTTGAACACGCCAACATCAAACCACGCTGAATCATCTGGATTCTGCTGGACCTGGAGGGGAGAGTTTATAGTCTTAGCTTAGACCAAGCCGAGTGAAAGAGCTAATAATTACTGTTCAGAAGTATCTGACCTGGTGTGTGTGGGCGTAGAAGTCTGTTGTCTTGTCGGCTGAAACAGGCTGTTTCTCTGTAAAAAGAGGAACATCCACAGTGAGCTGCACTTAAAATCCTCAGCCTGCCGCAGTCTGGCCTATCGCTGACATCTGAGCTGGAGCATCATCATTACCTGGCTGCTGCTGAGCTGAGCTGCTGACCTCAGTCGCTGACGTCTCCTGTCCAACACCTACAAGCAACAACCACACCACCACCACAACCACACAGACAGAGAGGGCCAAAGGTCAGTGGATCAAAGTAACTGCTGCGTGTTGTTTCCCTAACGCTGTGTGGGAAATAGAGCAAGGGCAATAATTGAGGCAATACATTCACTGATACAGCTTTGTTACTTCAAACATACCGACTGCATATTCCATTGTCCCTAACAATTACACTTGTGGAAGCACAGACATCAGTGTGGGTAATCCAGCATTTAATCACTTGGCGACAAGACTCACTGCCAGAGTCCTTCTCTGTCCCTCTCCCAGCACTCCTCCCTCCTTCTGCTCGGGTCTCTGCTGGGTCATTGGACGATTTCACTGTAGTCTCCTGCTGTGCTGAGGCATCCTGAAATTTAGGGAGAAAATTTGTTCTAAAGAGGGAGCATTGCTAGAGTAAGGCACAAACAAAACTGTGCTAACTTCACAATGCAGTATTAAAAACTTTGCTAAAACCAGATGGAAGTTCTTTAACACAGCTTCTCTTGTTTACTGTAGTGGCAGGTTTTTTCATTCATATTTCGTTCTAGATAATAATATTGGCCCATAATTGCCTGTATGTCACTAAAACATTGTAAGAGGGGAGGTCTCAGAACAGAGACTCATATTTTCAGGCACCTCTGTGTCTGTATTACTATTAGCATTCAAATGGCATCCTTCCTCACATGAAACTACAGGAAATAAAAGCAGCAGCGTGAAACCATTCTAAACATGCTCGGTGTGAATGCATAAAAAAAAATTCAGTCTATAACACTGACATCGCTGTGGTTGGTCTACTGGTCTCTTCAGTATATCTACTGCTAAAACAGGGATGTGGTATTACATGTAACAATATTTATTTACAGATTTAAGCATGTTTAGTAAGTCACATCTACCTGAGCTGATGCTTTCACTTCTTTATTCATAGTTCCTTTAGTCTGAGGCTGAAGGGACTGGACACCTGAGAAAGGAGAGTTAAGCAAAATTTCACTGTAGTGCCAGAAATGACCTTAGAATGTTCCCCACCCTCATAAACATGTTATAGGTTCTTTGTTTTTTCCTTTAATGTATTTTTTCAGGTGGTGAACTTGCTTGTTTTGTAACCTGTATTTTTTTTTTATTCAGCTATTCCACGTTTTGTTGCTGTGCCCTGAGCTGAGCCTCTGCAGACCCGCTGCCCTCCCTGAGGAGGAGATACCCGAACATGTGCACCCTCCTTACCCGCAGAGTCTTCGTGCTTCCCCTCAAGTCCATCTGTTCTAGTTGGATCGACTGGTTTGGCTGGTGGATTACCGTCTGCAGCGCAGGGAGGACACACTGGCTGGATCTGAAGGATGTAGCAGTCTGCCGCCGCCAGGGGGCGCCACGCCACATGAAGCATGCTGACTGTGGATTTGATGAGTAACACTGCCTCTGGGGTGGCTGGTCGGTCTGAGGAATACAGAATGTTACATTGGGTAACTGTATTTGCTTTTTGTTAGTTTTTGTCAGCACTGTTGAAAGTCCAACAATCAAAATCATGACTAATCACTTAAAGCCTCTCCTAACAGCCCAACTCTCAGTTCTCACCTGTCTCCAGGTACCAGAGGTCCTTGCAGCACACCTGGTAGTTCCAGCTTTTACGGTATCCATCACGGCCGCTCCAAATGTAAAGCCTGGACCCAACAGTGGCAGCACAGTGGCCGGCCCTGGCTCTGGGCCTGCAGGCATACGGGTCGTCACTCTGGGGTCCCTGGCTCTGCAGCTGGGACTCGATATCGTCCTGCTGCTCTGGGCCCAGGTTGTGCCAGCTCATAGCGTCTGTGACCGGAAAACAGGGCAGCAGTGAACTTGTTGGATTCTGAGTGATGCAGAAAGCCCAACAAGATTTAGAGCTTTACGTTTTCCCTACAGCAGAGCATCTGTGTTCTGATAAGAGTGTGGAATATTTTTAGAGAAATGTACTGACCTAAGTTGAGTACACTTAAGGAGTTAGTGCAGATCCATTCAGTTCCTAAAGCATTGTGTTTGTCTGACTCTGGAACAGGAATCCAGCCACCAAAAACATACATCCTGCAGGCAGAGGGACATGCTGTAGTTTGTCAAAGGCTAGTCTGGTCATGTGTCACGTACAAACTACCAGGGTTCGTACAGCTTTTTAACAGTAAAATTCAAGCACTTGCTTTTCAAGCAGTTTCAAGGTGACAAAACCAATAAATGCCCACACTCTCTAAGCCTTTATCATCACATCTAAATTGTTACTATAAATGCCTGGAGACAACAAGCAAATACGACGACGGGATGGTTTCATTTCAAAAATTAAAAGATTTTTGGTTTACATGAGTGACTGTGTAGATGATGAAACACCAGATTATGTGAAAAATCAATCATTTTTCAAGGAGCATATTGAAATTCAAGCATATTCCTAACCTTGAAAACACAAGTTAAAATTGTCCAAACTTTCAAGACTTTGTACGAACCCTGAACTACACATCTGCTTTAACAGAGATATGACACTGACGATGAAGGATTCCTTACTGGTTTCCAATGACACTGGCAGTGTGAAGGCTTCTGGGAAGGGGCCTGGAACCCCTGGTTTCAGGCATCGACCAAACCATTGTGTCTGAAGAAAGGAAAAGGTTCACAATGAGGAAGTTTAAATATTCCAGAGAGTTGCTTCTCACTGCCATTTAAAAGTGCAAACATGCAAAAAAGCCTACCCCAGCTCTGTGCTGGTACAGTAGCAACTAAATGACACAAAAAGATTTCAGTTTTCCTTTCTGAAATTTGCAGATAATCAATATAATGTGTAAAAAAAAATAGATAAATAAAAAGACGTCCTACCGAGGTCAAGCTGCCAGAGGTCGTCTAACCGACATCCTTGCATCCCTCCAAAGACGTAGAGCTTCGGGGAGCCGAGGCCAGCGTAGACAACCGAGGTGTGGGACTCCCGTGCAGAGGGACCACCGCCCTTTGTCTCTGGGATGCTCCACCCTCTTACCCCGGATACTGACTGCAGCTCCAGCTCATACAAGTCACCCATGTATCTAATATGGTAAAAGTCACACTCATTTATGCAACTATCTCTTAGATTGAGGTTATATATCAAACTGTACTGGCTGGTTTAATTAAATATAAGTGTGGATTTGCACTGAGAGAGGCGTGTTCAGCAAGTCACAAGAAGTCCATTCTGGATTCAGCACTAATGATTCTCAATTGGTCCAGAGACAGAGTTCAGCTATTGTGATTGGTTCATTCATTACAGCCATGTTCGAAAGTTGTACTTTAAACTGGAGCTGAAAAGACTAATTGATTAGTCAAATCAACAGAAAAATAATCTATTTTGATCATTGATTAATCATTCATTAGTCCTTTTGCAGGATAAAACAATGGAAAAATGCCAAACATTTTGTGGTTCCAGCTTCTCACAGGAGACGATCTGCTGCTTTTCTTTGTCATATATCATTGTGAACTGAATATATTTGGGGTTTGGATTGTTGGTCAAACAGAAAAAGACATTTGAAGATGTCATCTTGGGCTCTGGCAAGTTGTGATGGGCAGTTTTTTTGCTATTTCTTGACTAAATTATTAATTAATAAATTAAAACAATAATCGGCAGATTAATCGATAATTACAATCATCGTTAGTTGCTTGCGGCCCTAATTTAAACACTAGAGGAGTACAGGGCTTACAAAATAAAATGTCAGTAAGGAGTCCCCACTCCATATTCACAAACAAATCAATCAAACAACCAGTCCGCTCTGTTTTTATGCATTTTTGAAAAGGCCAGGGGAAACAAATTCAAAATGTTATGCCTATTGTGTGTACTTGCATAGTACCTTGGTACATTGCCGTTGGGGTCTTCACTATCATTGGCCAGCCCTCCAAACAGGTAACACTTGTTACCCAAAAGAGTGAAGCTGTGTCCAATCCGAGGACAGGGAGGAGGCCCATTCCTGGGTGCTCGGGGCTTCAGCTTCTTCCAAAGCCAGCGACTAGCCTGAGCCACACACAGAACCAAAGTCAAGGTTTCAAATGTTCTGCATGACAGCAACAGGGTTAGAATATAGACCACTGGAGAAAATGTTACCTGAAGTTCATAGAGGCTGTTGGTGTATTTCCCAAACTCAACCATGCCGCCAAAGACCAGTATTCGAGTGCCTTCACAGACAAAGCCATGGGCAGCACAGCCGGGTGGGATGTCACCCCTCACTGCAGGCAGGAACCACTGCTTTGAGACTGAAAGATCAGAACATGAGACAGAACATCCTGGTGAACGCTGCTCTTTAGACATTTTATACACCCTACAGGAAAACAACTCTTACAGACAAAGCTATTTTTCCAGTAGCTATATAACTTTTACCTCAAACACCACCTCACCCCCTGAACAGGACTTTTAATACAAAAAACAGTAAACTTTAATGACATTTATTGCACAACGCCCTTCAAGAGCTCATTCAGCGCGACTTGTTAACACATTAACACCTGAATACAAACATCAGAATCAAGCTATGCTAACGCTACAATGGCAACTACATCAGTCAGTGTGTTTACAGCGACATTCAGCTGTGTCGTTTAGTCACACTTTTTCATTGGCGTTCAATTGTTTTCAGTTAACGCTACACTGACCAAACAAATGACACGATGCTCCTCCTACTCAGTCTGCACTAGTCACTCAATTTTACAAAAACAAATTTCGGAAACAAATGTTATTACAGAAGCTAGCTAGCCAGCTGAAGTAACGCTATCCAGCTCAAGTTAGTGGCTAGTTTACAACAACAAACCCATACTATCACAACTATAATGATGCTACAATTGTCGAGGTCATTTTAAATAAACAATAAAGCAAATGGCAAAGGCTTAAGTGGTCTTTTTGACTCCTGCGCATGCTAAAAACATTAGCCGCGAACCTGCTAGTTAGCGTCCAGCTAACGCTAGCTTACCAGTGTTGTAAACATGGAGGTACTCCGCTATCCCTTCGTTTCCACCACCGAACACAATAATCAGCTCCCGTATTGCAGCCGCTCGGTGTCCGTGTCTGGACCGCGGTATCACTCCTGTAACGGAATGGACTTTTCTCCATTGTGGCTCCTCGGTGCCCGTGGTCATTTTCCCGTTAGGGAGCCCCAAGTTTGGCGCTGTTGACGTTTCAAAAACGTGGGCGGGGCGAAGGAGGCATCAGGAAATTCAACCAGAGAGGTGGAAACACGAGAAGACGTCTCACTCTGCCTCGTTTATCGGGTATCAAGATTCAAGGAACTGTAAGGGAAATGCAGACTAGTTAGCTAAATAAATAACGGGAAAAGAGAGAGAACTATTTGGTGATTCCACTTTTCTGTTCTTGTTTTCTTGATGACAACCAGTCACAGGACAGCTGAAGGGGCGCTCCACGGATTTTACACATGAAGTTCAGTTTACAGCATGTGTAGGGATTACTATTCAGACAGGTGTAGGCCTATAATGTCTTCTATGGCTCTGGAGGGAGCTTTCTGAAAACAATAACTGATGAGATAACCCTGATGACATCAGGGGCTTGGGCTTGGAAAATACAAATTTAGGACGCCTTTGTTACAAAGTGGAGTCGAGGACCTTTACCAGAGATGCATTATGGATTAAAAGTAGGGATATCTGCTGTCTGCATAGACTTTGACCATTCTATTTTAATCTGTCTTGTGTGAGTCCCCTGATTAAATCGCTGGAGTACCCGTTTAAAGATGCAACGTTTTCCTGTCAACTGTAAGATATCAAGGACAGATCAGATGTTGACATGGCCTTTGAGCCCACATTGACAGGCACAAATATACAGGGTAGTCCATAGTGCAGAGAGAGTTGGTAAAACAGTTCTGTCTGACTTATGTCAAGCACACAGTCCGTCTCAAACTGTGAAAACAATTCTCTGTTATTTCATGGTTCTCCAGCAACAGTATGGAATATATCCAATTCATTTCAATTTTGCCTGGTAACCAGTAATTCCATCCATACTTCCATGTGGACCACATTTATACTATTGTTTGGTTCATCGTCTCCTCTCGTTCACAGACAGTCTCATAGTCCCTTTCCTTGTAAACTTTTCTGCACACTGAGCCTCTCCATTGATTAAAACCAGAATATTTCATCACCTGCATGAGGTATTTTTAGCTGGTGCATGATTTCATCTTGCAGCCAATTATATGTTTTAAATTTTATAACAACACAAGTAGCTAAATCCAGTATGAAGAATGTATAGGCTGCAAAGCCAGAGAAGGAAAAAATAAAGTAAAAAAAAATAGCAAAGGGAAGGACAACAAAATAATACAAAAACATTTTAATATTCAAATTAAGCACAAGACAAACAATATATATAATCTTTTTCGGTTAATTTAATTAATTTAATATAGTTTTTATATTCATAATTGTTGCCAGAACAATGTGTGTGTGTGTGTGTGTGTGTGTGTGTGTGTGTGTTTGTGTGTGTCTGCTCACCGGGCTCACCCTCCCGGTGAGCAGGAAGAGGGTGACGTCAGTTGTCAGTTGGCTCAGCGCTGAGTGTAGTCAGAATTGCAATATTTGTGTTTGTGTTTGTGTGTGCGTGTGTGTGTGTATACTTGCGTGGAGGGGGGGGGGG